>CATIWR010620179.1:0-25200 GCA_949677035.1 Omphalea diandra | reverse complement strand
ACCTTTGAATAAAATTTAACATATTTGATCTCAATATGAACTATTATGGATTGTAATATATATATATATATATATATATATATATATATATATATATATATATATATATATATATATATATATATATATGTGTGTGTGTGTGTGTGTGTGTGTGTGTGTGTGTGTGTGTGTGTGTGAGAAATAGGAGTAAGCAATCAAAAATCTCATCAATGCTGCGATTTTCCTTTCTAAATATTAAAGAAGAAAAAACCTTTGTTACATTTGGACTAGTGTAAATTTACAACTAATGTGTTCTTGAATTTACATTTAAGTGAGAAAAAAAATCATGAAATGCAAACTTTTCAACATAATTACACTAAATTTAAGTAACAATTTATATTAAAATCCTCATATATTTAAGTGAATTCTAATAAAATTGTGTTCTATGTTTTATATTGGCAAAACATGAATTGAGATCGGAATTTATAATTTAAAAAAATCAATTGAATATTATTAAAAATATCATTTAGATGTTTATTCAAATAATAAAATAGCTTGTTCATTTTTTTGATAGTCTTAAATTTGAATCCGTTAATAAAATTATAAAAAAATTAGATTTTCATGAATTTATTAAATTAATATAAGTAAATTTATTTGAATATTTTTAAAATATATTAGATAAAGTTTAAAATTTTATTATTATATTACTTATAATAAATATTTAATAATTTAAAATTATGCGTAGAGACAAAACTTATACTATATTACTAAAAGATATCTTTTATATTCTGCACTTTAAAGTTTGAAAAAAAATTAAATAGAGTAAATTTGACAATATTTATAAAAAGCTTTTCTGTAACTATAACAAAGCGGCACTATAAGGCCATCGATTGGTCAACGGTCACATCAACGACACGCCAACGTGATGTGTGAATTGTGTGCGTAATATGATCAAATCGAACGCCTGAGCATTTAATAATATCAGCACGTGGTGCTCTTCTATTGGTTTTCTGTTTGGGTCCCAAAAGTTTTGGTCCCAGTCCGTTTAAGAGTATTGGGACTCATTCCACCACAAGAATCGTTGTCACAATACATCATGATCCGAAAATATGATTAATTTAATAAATTATATTCAAATTTTAATGGATTAGTGCTATAATAAATTGATCGATATATATTTGAAATATATTATGTGAGAGCATTTTCAATAAGTTTTTTACTTAAGTAAAATTTTTTATTTTAAAGAGTAAATTTAAAAAATAATTAGTAAATTTAAAAAATAATCTTTAATATACACTTTATTTTTTTTATTTTAGAATAGGTAGTTGGTTTGACTATCAATATATAGATAGTCAAACTTTGCCCTCTACTTTAATTGTCATTAAAAAATATTTTAATTTTTATACAATATTATTTTTGCTTTGTTTATTAAAAGAGTATTTCTTTTTTTATTCCACAATAACCATTTAATTTTATTAAATATTAATATTTATTAGATAAAGTAAAATGAATATTAAAAATATTCATAGTTTTTTGGAGTTGTATAAAATTTTTTTCATTTTTTATATTTAAAAAATCTTTAAAATACTTTTTATTATGCAAAAATGTTATTTATAATACAAATACTATTGGAGATACTCTAACAAGTTGACATTTAAAGAGCCAATATATAAAAAAATATCTCCAATACACTCTTTTTTTTTTAATTTTAGAATAGAGAATTGATTTAACTCTCAATAAGTAAAGAACCAAACTTCACTCTCAACTTTAGTTGTCATTAAAACATTTCAATTTTTTATACAAGATATTAATTAATATTTATTGTTTTTGTTTTGTTTATTAAAAAGTTTTTCTTTTTCATCCCGCAATAGTCATTTAATTTTATTGAATATTAATATTTTTTATATAAAGTAAAATGAATATTAAAAATATCAATTGTTGAAGTTGTACAAATTTTTCATTCTTTATATTTAAAAATTCTTTAAAATGTTTTTTATTATGTAAAAATGTTATTTAGAATAAAAAAAAGACTATTGGAGATACTCTAACAAGTTAACATTTAAAGAGTCAATCTAAAAAATATAATCTTCAATACACTCGCTATTTTTTTTTTATTTTAAAGTAGAGAGTTGGTTTGACTCTCGATACGTAGAGAGTCAAATTTCACTCTTAACTTTAATTATCATTAAAATATTTCAATTTTCTATATAATATATTAATTTATCTTTATTGTTTTTGTTTTTTTATTAAAACATTTTTTCTCTTTCATCCTACAATAACCATTTAATTTTGTTGATCATTAATATTTATTAGATAAAGTAAAAAGAATATTAAAATTATCAAGAATTTATTAGAGTTGTACAAAATTTTTCACTCTTTATATTTAAAAATTCTTTAAGATATTTTTTATTATGTAAAAATGCTCATTAAAATAAAGAATACTATTGGAGATTCTCTAACAAGTTGATGTGTAAATTCATTATAATCCATTTAATTTTATGTATCATATTAAATTGACATAATTTATTTATAAGCTGCATAATTTACATAAAATATCAAAGTTAAAATAGTTATTTAATAAAATATATAAATATCTTTTTGTGTATTTCTATTTATTGAGAATAATTTAGATGATGTTTATTTAAAATTTTTATATATTTATATTTATTTATAAGGATATTTAAAATCTTTATTTAAATTTTTATTAATATTTACTTTGAATATTGAATAATATATAATTATGAATAGTAGCTCAATTGATTTGGAGTAAACATATAATATTTTTTAAGTTATACATTTATACAAATTAAATGGGTAGTCTCGAGTTCTATAATTAATATACGATCTAATTAAATAAATGAGTTATACGTGTAATATTTGTGTAACTAGTTTAAATTTTATGTCATGTTTAGGGATGAAATATCTCGACACGATTATTAAACTGGTCATTTTCATGTTTACTCTAATCGTATCACTTGAGTGAGTTGACACGATATAAACATGACCCATCAACCCATTTTGGTAGTCCTAAATATTGGGCTATATATTGGCTCTGTTTATTAAAAAATGAAAATGAATTTAAAATTTTTTTAAAAATATTTTTAATATTTAATATATATTAAAATAATAAAATTTTAATTTATAATTTTTTTAAAAAAATTTAGATATTATTTATTTATATTATTTAATATTTAATATAAGAAATATATTAATTTTTTTTGTAGAACTCATTAAGTACAGGCACCGCTATCAGTGAGAGATGCATATGGATGGTTAAAAAATTGGCAATAATAAATATATTAATAAATATATATATTTATATGATTTATTTTTTATTAAAATAAATTTATCAAAATTAAAAAAATGCTCATTCTGTAAAAATAATTTAAAATTATCTTTAGTTAAAAAATTATTTTTTATTAAATAATTTTGAATGTGCCCCAAATATTAAATTATGTAATTTTTTTTTTTGCGAAGCAAATGGATTCAGTTAGATAAAATTTTTCCTTACACTAATTTATCATATATATTTTATAATTTACTAAAAAATCTCTTTTCAATTACAAAAATTTACTCTAAAATCACTAATTATCTATCTTATATATTTAATGCAGATAAATCTTTTGCTTACACTAATTATCTATTTATATATTTTATAATTTGCAAAATTTTTTGCAGGAGATATTTCTATAATTCATGATATATAATTAAGTGGTACTTGATGTAATTTTCATTTTTAACAAGTATTTTTTTTCTCTTTAATATTAAAAATTGGATTTAAAATAATCAAAAGAGCATTCAAAGTAGCATGAGGATAATTGCTATAATTGCATGGTAATCCATTTTCTCCTTGATTCTCTACTTTTATCATTTTTTGATCAAGTATATTTTCCATTAATAATAACCGCCACAAGAGAATTGAAAGCTTTAACAAAACTCTAAGCTACACACCACAGGCTTGGCTGCATGGTTAGCGAATATACCCACAGGACTTGGTAAGAGATCATGAATACACTAAGCAAAAAAGCCCATGAACAATATTCTCAATCACCACCCTTGACGTATGAACATAGAAACCTTGGCAGCAGCAACAAGTGGAGCGAAGCCATTAGATGACGCTGGGCACTTTGATGGTACTCAAATAAGTTCGAACAGAATTTTTCATAAATAGATTATAAGAGAGAATAATAATAGATTTTGATTTATTATTTGAGATAGTGAATTATTATAACCGAATACTTTTTTTAAAAACATAATCAAATAAAAAGTTATCCATTGCATAATTCAAATTGGATACAAATATTTAAAAATAGATATTGTGCTCCAAAGACATGGCTTCTATATATGTTCTTTAAATGCACTATGCCAAGTATTCATGGTGAACTAAACATTTAATTTTTCCATATGTTAAGATTGGGGTATTGGACCATATTGTGTAAAACTACATGTCCATTGCACTTGGATTCATATTGCAAACTTATATTAACATCTACCTTATATTTCACCATTCCCCTATCAATTTTATTTGAATTTTGAAAAATATATTAATATTGATGAGTTTAAAATAAAATATAGGAAAGAAAAAGTAACCTTCAAACTTTATTTATATGTGTACACATATTTATTTGGAGGCACTTGGTAAAGTTGAGTGCTGAGATTAAGCAGTATTTTAAACATAATTTGAGTTTTGAGACAAATACATCTTTCAAGTTTCATCTTTAGGTGAACAAACAAGCACTGATAGAGAAGTTCATTTTGATTTGCGACGTTGACGCGTATGTTAGCGATCTTGGAAACAGGGTAAATGGTGTTTCCCTGATCTTATTGACATTGCACTGGATCAAAGATTGGAGTTATATCACAACGCATTCGGTAGAATAGCAGATTCTGTTAGTTTGACTCTCGCAACAAATGCTAAGTGCTTGGAATGCTCTGAGATCTTCCATAGAGAAGGTCCGTTGTTGGTGGGGCTTAGTAGTTGAGCCTGAAGTTCTGAACCCATCTATTATATTGCCCAATTCTAGTTTATCTTATTCTTTAAGCCCAAGCTCACACAACGTGAAACTAATTAATGGCTGAGGCTGATCACTATTTGTATCCCGGATCCGTGTCCAGAATTCATCATGGGTCATGTGTCAATACGATGAGTTTTTTTTTGCATTTTATTTAATTGGTTTGTTAGTCACACAAGTGGGGTTTTATTTTGTGAATAACATCTTTGCTTAGTTTATGGCAACAAAATTTACAAGTGAAGTTTTTCAGCTGCAATGGTTTTTTTTTTTTTTTTCAAAGTTTCCTTTTAAGTTTAGAATTTGAGCTGCAATTTTTTTTGATTTGAATACAAAATCATTGTGTTTTTGTTCAAGATTTTTTCTGTAATAAAGAGATTAGCAGTTGATATTTGTGATCGATTTTCTTAGAATATCTACTGATATAAGTTTTTGTTTTAGTTTGTTATATAATTTTTTGTTTATAATTTTTGTTGTTATTAGTGAGTTTTTTTTATTGTGTTTTGTTTTTTATATTGAAAGATTTGCGTTATTTTTGTTCATTTTTAGTGAGAGCATTTTGACAATGATAAAAGCATTAATAAAGGATATACAAAAAATAGTGATTTACAGATAATCTCAGTTCCCAAAATTGAAAATCTCGGCTCTTCTGCTAATAAAAAGATGTATGTTATCAATGTACCTTGTTATTATTATGAATGTATCGTAGCTTGTTTGCAATGTCCTTTTTATTATTATCAGTGTTTTTATCTTTTATTGTTGTAAAAAAAAAGAGGCACATTTATGTTAAATTATAAGTATATTATTATTGAACTATAGGTATATTGAAGTTCAATTTCAAAAACAATATAACTCTTGTGCAATATTAATGCACCTATTTTATGTTAATGTTGTATAATTGGTGCATTGTTTTTAAAAGTAAACTTCAATGTACCTACAGTTCAATAATAATGTATATATAATTTAACATTAATATACTTTTTTTTTTTTACAATAACAAATGTAATTCGTATGAATGTTGTTATTGTAACTACTAAATGATGTTATTATAAGTATTGAAAGATTAAGATGTTCTTAATATGTTAATATTAGACTGTCACAAAACCTAAGAATTGTAAATAAAAGAGGGAAATCGGTAAAAGAAAAATGAAAACTTGTTGTATATACTGAAATTTCTACACTGACAAAATAGTTGATACTTTTTTGAAAATTGAAGTAATGTTTGTTAATGGTAATAAAAGTCATAACAACCAGCAATTTGTTAATGGTAATAAAAGTCATAACAACCAGCAACTGAAGTAAGGCAAAAATCGAGATCAAAGTAAGCAATTAATATAATAAATAAATGTGCTTGGAGGCTCGATTTCTAAGAAGATAAGATTGTAAATAATCAACACTTTTTGGAAAAAGAAATATGTGTGAGAGCTTTTAGAATTTTAAGTGAAACAATGTGTATTGATCTTGAGTTCACAATGTATCCTGGACATAAGTCCAGGATATATCTATTAGAGGCTAACAATCCTATGCAACCCAACTTATAGATTTAGTTTTGGGCTTGGACAGGATCAATAACATAAAAAATCCCAAGTCTACGAATATTTCACATTCTTCGCGACCTTAAATTCGTTATATCATGAATTTCAGATCATAGAGTATCATGGTTCGGGCATTCTACTGCCTGTGTACATCCACTACCGTCACATTTTAACAGTTCATATCTCTTTTCTTATTTTCTTATTTATTGATCTTTTCTATTTTTTACTTTAACTAGACGTAATATTTAGCAAGTTCATTTCAAATTTTCTATTATTATTTAATTTGGTTTAATTTTAATTTTAAAAGTTTTACTTTTATATAAAAATTAAATAAGTTAAATTTTAAAAATAAATAAATTATAAAAAATTTATATTAAATTAATTTAAAATATGTATAATTATAATCGAATCACATCAAATTAAAATTTTATAAATTCTATTTGATTAAGTTCTAAAGATATTACTTTGATTACTTTAATGAATTAAATATGATCAACATAAATATTACAATTGAAGATCATTTTATGTAATAATAATGAACACTAAACTATAAAAAATAGATATTATGCGAGCAACTAATTAATATTCAAATATTGAAAGAAGATAATTAACATAAAAACTATAATTGATGAACATAGTGTTTACAAATAGTAAATATTTATGTACTAAGTAATGAACATATCTTTTTATATTATTTAAACAGATGATAAATATTTAATTATTTAATTACAAAAGACTACAATTGATGAATATGAATATTAATAAAATATGGTTACATATATGATATTAGATTAAAAATTAATGAACATCAATGAAATTTGAGATAAATATTGTTTAATAAAATGATGAACATTGTATTGATAGTTAATGAATATTTAATTGTTTTTAACGAACAACATAATAAAAAAAATAATGAACATGAAAATGAAATTAGATGAGTATCCTTTAACCATATGATGAATGTTTCATTAAAAATAATCAAACAAATTAATAAATTTATGCTGAAAAACTATTGTTCACAAACCTACAATAGCTATGTTCACATGATGAATGTTCATATAACTTTAAACTATTAAACAAATAAAAAATACAAAAAAATAAAAATAAAAAAACTACATCTAATGAATATTGTTTAATAAAATCATGAATATAAAAGACTATATATAATGAATATTGTATTGACAACTAGTGGATATTTACTTACAAACTAATGAACATACATCTTGATAACTTATGTTTTAATATTTTAATATTATCAATTTTTTTATAATATTAAAATTGATAAACAATTTATAATTTATATATTATTGTATGCTAAATATAAAATACAAAATATATTATAATTAAATTTCAAATTATTGTATTATTTTTATTTTTAATTAAAGATTTTAATATAATTTTATTTTTCTTATAATTATATTATTTTTTAGAATTTTTAATTTATACTTTTCTATTATATGACATAAAACAAATATTCATTAGGTTACACAAATTATATGTATCTAAGTTTATTTTTGTAGGGATAAAAATCTCATTTTTTAGGAAAGAAAAAAAAAAGGTGAATACCATTTCAATTCTAAACCTCACAAGTGATGACAATACTAAAACATACACAAAAAAGAAGCTGTGTTTTGGACCCTGAAATCATGATGCTACATGGAGGAAGAATCACATTTGTCATACTTGAATTCGGCTCTAAATTAAAACATTGATTAATCTCAATGACAACACTTTTGAAAAGAATCTTAATGGTAACTTTAGTATAGTTGAATCAAGTGAATTGACAATTTAATTTATATTTAGCTTAAATATGACATTTACTCAAGAAAAAACAAGGAGTTCATATGTCTTATTAAAATCTAGACATCAAAAGATTTATCAATTGTAAAAGTTTCATAGAATTAATAAAACATTTAGACTTGCCAATTAGCAGTGAACATGCTTAATTCAGTGCGAATCAACATTACTATTCAACTTTAAGGCCTTTCTATAAATTCAATCTAGAATTTTTTAATTTTAATATAAAATATGCTACAAAAATAAAAATCTTACGTGTGTGTATAATACTAATTATCTTGCAAAAAAAAAAAAAAAAGATTTTCAAATTGAAAAAACACAAACAATCCATATAATTCATTATAAAAAGATAATAAAGAATCAAGATTTATAACAGAATGTAAGTCTAAAAAATTATATTAGATATATTAAAAAATATAAACTATAAAATTATTATAAAATGAAAAACTAACTAAAAAATGTAACTTTGTAATCAATAAATTTAAAATAACAACTCATAAATCTAAGCAAAAAAATACTTATTAACAAATTATAACAAAAAAATGAAAAATAATAAAATAAAGAATTATGAGCTAATTTAACATTTCTATCCGGATTTCTAGAAAAGTGAATTTGTAGGTGAATAATTTCAAGAATATAAGATTCTTGTGTTTAGTTGGATATAAAATTTTTGAAAAATTCAAAACTAATGTATTTAGTTTATAGAGAGGATAGCTAAAAAAATTATTGGATAGCTAAAAAAATTATCTTAGGTTACTACCATACTTTTTATGCAATTGCTTGTTTTTATTTAATTATTCTACAAAAATAAGTTTTATACAATGAAATTTATCATCATATCAATTCAATATGAAATATAATTATATTATATTATATTATATAATATTATAATACATAATAAATATAATATTATTAAATAATGTAACTTAATATAATTTATAATTAAAATTAATATAAAATATAATAATAATACAATACAATAATATTATAAAAAGTACTAAATAGTTATAAATCTATTATGATGATTAGGATTGTGTTAAACAAATGTATAAGCTTTAATTTAGTAAATACAAATATACATTAGGTTATATATGTCTATATATTACATTAATTAAGGATATATTTATTAACATACAATTATGTAATTACCAATAGTTATGAAAAACTAAACTTTTCCACCTCTTAAGATGAAAAAAAAAATGCTTTTTCAAGTATATAAAAAAGTAAAAGTGAAATTCACAGTTTAGGAATGTAATTTTTCAAAAAATATAAGATATCCGTGCAAACAAAAAATTGAAATTTAATTTAGCTTTTAGTATTGCAATAAAAGAGGCAAATATGATATGCATGAATAGGAAGAAGCAAAGATATTATGATTGATGCAATAAATATATAATCATTGGATTAATTTTCTATAGAAATTGTCTTAAGAGTTATGAAATCATTTGTTTAAACTTTATTTAAATAAAAAAAGAAAAAAAAGGTCATAAATAATTGGTGTATGTTAGAAATTCACATTAATCTTTGCATGAGAATTTTTTTTTTTTTTACTTTTTTCATGAGTTTGCCTCTACTTTTAAAAAGAGAATTAAAAAATTATTATAATAATAAATAAACTAGACATACAAATCAAGATTAAGAAGAAAATTTTGAGAAAAAAAATAAAATAACCAAAGAAGGTGGGAATGAAAAAAGTTAACTTAATAAATAAAACTTTGAACTACTAAGAAGATATAAGATCAAATGTTTTGATTTGTCTGATTAATCAAAGATGAGGGCAATGACTCATTTTATCGAAGCATGAATATATATATATATATATATATATATATAAGAGATATTAAAGTACATTTGCAACTATAAAAGTAAACAAAAAATTTATTATAAATATTCAAATAACAATTAAATATCCAAATAATCATATAATAACCAGAGTTAGGAGTTAGATTCTAAAATCTCTTGATTTTGCTGCAGGATCTAAAATTTCTTGATTTTGCTGCCTTAATCTTGATCACTTGGCCAAGATGTCATTGGCTTTTCGAAGTATATTGGTTTACAATGACTTGCTACATTGATATTAGTCCAAACAAAAATTCTTTGCAAGGAAAGAAAAGAAAAGCACATTCAAATCTTCATATTGATTAGGAATAAAGATTAGGAATTAGATTTTTTCTTTTGACGAAGATTAGAAATTAGATTGATGCTGATACTTTTATAGTTTCTTCATGATTGAGTCTTCTTTTGGCAAAGTAGATCTTAAGGTAATATAAATACGTTACACTGATGCATGCTAGCTTATGGTACAATTTGACCTCTTATTTTAGTCAATTAATCCCTTTACTTTTTTGATTGATTAATTTCATCCATTTATTAATTTTGTCAACTGTTGAATATGAAAGATGTTAATGATAGAAAGTTCACACTCATTCATTAAACTATGGCTCAAATTTTATAATGGTTATATAGCTATTTTTTCCATCATCAAAATCAATAAACTAATATAAGCATTTTAAATCAGTTTTTTAATGACTTTTTTAGCAGATAAAATTTCAATTACCTCATTGATTGTTTTAAAAAGTGCACATTAGTTCAAATTAATTTTTGACTAATTTAACCCCTTATTCTATTATTTAAAGTCTACTTAAACCCAAAAAATAAAAAATTCACATTTTACATATATAAATTTATTAAAATAATATGAAATAATTTAAAAATAAAACAATATCATTGTTTTTATTTTTTAAATAACAATTCATATCTTCTATTAATTATTTTTTAATTTTCATTGTTATCTCGGAATTTTCTTTATTAAGCCTTCTTATATTTAATTTTCACTTCACACTTAAATTTAGTTCAATTTTTTTAGAATTTTTTAAAAGGGAGCAAATTCATCATTTTTCTTATTTAAAGTCAAAGTAATTTTAATTTTACATGTCAAAAATAAATATATATTATAGATTTAATTTTTATATACATTCAATTAATTATTTTAAGAATATTTTCATAATAAAAATCTTTTCTTAATCTTAACTCAATTTTTTGGGTCATTATTTGAAGAAATTAATTACTTAAATATATTAAATCGACGTAAAAGATATATCTTCAAATATGTATATATACAACATGAGAATAATTCATAATTTTTTATTAGAGAAATATATTAATAAATATCTAATCATACTATTTTAAAAATTAATTGATATAAAGGTAATTTTTCAAGAAAATTATTTTTGAAATAATTCAACTATTTTAGAAATAAATTACTAAATCTCAAGTTGAAAAATATAAGAGACTAAATCCTAATATGAAAGAAAACTTTTATAAAAAAATTCAAAGTGTGTATTTTAATATTTACAATAATATCAATATATTTAAGGAAAAAATATTTTAGTTTTTAATTTATTTTTATATTTTGCTCATAAATTTATTCATTTAAAATAAGAAAGTTTATTTTTATTATTTAAATAACCTTTAAATCTCAATATAATGTTCAATTAACTAAAACTATTAATTTATGCTGGTATGCAATTTTTTAAAAACGTTTAGAAGGTCAATTAAACTTTTATCCATTGAAAAATTATTTGAAAACTAGTCCAAAATATTTATAGTAGTTTAGTAACTTTCATAATAAAAAAAAATTAGTTATATGAATATCATAGAATTCATATCATAGTTTCATAACTACAGCTACAAATTACTTTATTAATGACTATATCCATTGATAACGATTATATATCTATTGATTAACACACGTCTCACATACAAACATCCCAAAAAATAACCTATTCACCAGCCTTTTTTCACCAAAACATACACACGATCCCAAATAACAGTATTACTATCGAATTTGGATCCAAGTTTCCCATAATGAATAGATAATTTGATCCAAAATTTGAATCTAATTAAAAAAAATAAAGGTAACAAGCGAAAATAACTTTCTTTTGGAAAGTTAATAGCGCAATGTGCAAGAAGCCGTAATAAATGGCATAAAGAAACATGCAAAACTTTAGTAGGAAAAGAAAAAGCTTCCCATTTTGAATGTATGATTGTGAAGCATATAAGAAATTGAACTCAAAGTTATGGTGATTTGATTGGCTTCTTTATTATGACTTGCACAGACACTCTTAAATTTATCTTTGCATTCTTAGAGAGGATTTATGCACTGACCAGTGAGTCATGTTTGTATTATGATTTCACTTCAATGATCATCAGTAATTCAAGTCGTGATTTCATATTCACTTCATAGCCCGTAAAGTGTATTTATTTTTGTAATTTATATTTAATATCTTTTATCAGACTGATTCAGTGGATAAATCAAATATACAAAAATAAAAGTAATAATTGGATCAAAGAATGCAATTGCATTATAAAATTATAATTGCATGGATGAACAAATTTAAATTGATGTAATATAAAACCTATTAGTTCGAAAGTATTGTGGAGAATAATAAAAATTCATAAATCACTTAATTGCACCAACCAGTAAAATCTGTTTACATAATGATAAAAAAGAATGTGCTAAAAGATTAACATAAGTAAAAAATGCGGTGATTAAGAAATTACATCCTTCCAAATAGAAACTGGTCAATCCAGGGTAACTAAGAGATTAAGGTTGTACTTAAGAATCAGCACCTTAAGCTGAAATAGGCATAAGAAAAAAAAAGCAATAGACTAATTTAATTAACCCTTTTGAAGAGGCCAATTGGCAAAAAATTAAATTGAGGGATCAAACTGATTTTTATATTGTATTTAGTATAAATAAATTTCATAATTTTCAAAGAATTCATTTGCAAATTCAAATTTATAGTATTTGATATAAATGAATATTTATTTAAAATTAATTAAATTTGTATAATTAGTCATTGCTAAATTTAATTCTATTAAATCTGATAAATTTTTAAATAAATTCTAAATTTACAAGTTTTTAATTATGATAAAAATTTTATGGATCTAAATATTTTTTCCTATTTCCTCTCTTTTTCTTTCTTCTCCCTTCCTCAAGTTACCTTTACAAATTTTCTCTTTTTTTTTTTTTTCCTCTCTCACATCAATTTCTCTCTATTCTTATTTATTTATTTTTATTTATTTACTTAAATTCTTAATAATTATATATAATTTAATTTATCTAAATAAATTCTATTTATACAAGTTTTTAAATATCCATATTAAAAATGTAGTACATGTCAAGGGCATTTTTTTGAAAAATAAAATATTAAATTAAATTTCATATTTAAATCAAATCTAATATTCATTTTATTTAAAATGACATCTATATTTATTATATTATACCAAAAATATATAAATTAATTTGTAAATTAATTCTATTAGAAATTTGTTTGTAAATAAAATGAATTCCATGTTAAATTTATATTGAAGTTAGTAAAGTGTAGTTAAAGGATCAATTTATACCAACCATAGATACTTTGCTTTTTGTTTTTCCTCCTTCTATTTGGGATGTTAATGCAGTTTGAAGCTAGTGAAAATGCTGGTTTAATATATGCTAATACCTACTCATTTTGCCCTAAAAAAGTTGTTTAATATTCTTTTTATGATGTTTTAAAATATATTCTGACTTTCATTAATTATCATCAATTTTTTTAGTTTACTCTCATTAATTATTAAACTAATAAAATGCATTTATTTTCTCATTAAATATAATTAAAATATAAATGCAAAAATATATGATTAATTATGAGTTAGTAAAACATTAAATATATTTTCTTAAACAATGTGAAAAATGATATGTGACAATATTTTCACGACAGAGATAATATGTTCTTTTTCAACAACTTCCTTAGATATAAGCCATAAATGACAATTAAAAGCAAAATAATACTCCCTCTATTTCTTAATAAATGTCGTTTAAAATTTTTGCACATATATTAAAAATTGAGTATTATTATATATAAAAAAAAAGACTATATTATCCTTAATTAATTATTTTTTATAAGTTATTGTGTACTCTAAAAAGAAACAATTATTATAAAAGAGAGAAAATGTAGAGTTGAGAAAAATTAATTAGTGTTTGTAGATAATTGTAAAACGTCAAGTATTATGGAGCAAAAATTTCTTTCTAAAACGATATCTATTTTGCAATGAAGTATCAAGATAAATACTAGTCAATACAAGAAAATTTTAGTTTTTATTCGAATATGAAACTAGATTAGACATTTTGTTTATTTCATGGAAAATATTTTTCAATAAAATATATATTTTTTATTTTTCTATGTTTGATGCATTCAAGAATATTAGTCAACATAAATATTTTTTGATTAAAGGGAAAATTAAGTCATTTTTCAAGAAAATGACTTTCAGTTTTGAAAACAGAAAATTATTTTTTGGACTTTAATATTCTCCCCCTAATGAAAGATAAATTGTACACAAGTATTTGTTATTGGTCATCTTTTACTTCTAATATTTATTACTGATCTTCGTCAGTTCACGGTGGTCACCGGAGATGAGTGAGATCTATAAAAAAAAATTAATTTTAATGTGTTTTTTCTTGTATTTAATGATAAATGGCATAAATATACAATATTTATTATCTAAATTTTATTATAATTTTATAAATCAAAAGAAAATTAATATATATTTTTTTAGTGTATTCCAAACACCAAAAAATATGTTGTTCCAAAAATATCATCCTCAAACAAGTTAATTTTTTATGAAATAAACGAAGCCCAAAACCAAAAAGATACTAAGAACATATTACCAAATCATCTTCAATTTAAGTGTTTAAAATTCAAAATAATATAATGGCAATTGAATGATAATTATGATTCGAATTTTATGATGGTCATATTTTTTTAATCATAAAAATTACTAAATTAATATAAGTATTTCAAATAAAATTTGATGAATTTTTTGGCAAATAAAAGTTCAATTACTTCTCTGAATTTTTGTGCAAAGTACACATTAGTCTAGATTTTTTTTTTTTTTGCTATTTTAACTTCTATAATAGTATTTAAAGACTATTTAAGTCCCATAAAAAATTTTCATATTTTAAATATATAAATTTATTAAAAGAATATGAAAATAAAAATAATATTATTTTTGATTCTCAATAATAATTTATATCTTCTCTAGTTAATTATATTTTGATTCTCATCACCATGTCAAAATCTTCTTTATATAGCCTTTTTAAGTTTAATTTTCACCTTGCACTTGTATTTAATGCAATTTTTTTAAGATTTTTTTTTTGAAAAGAGAGCGAATTCATCATTTTTTTAAATAAAACTATATCTAATTTTACATATTAAATATGAAATATGTGTCATAAATTTAATCTCTATATGTATACAAAAAATTATTTTAAAAATAATTTCATCATGAAAATTTTATCTCAATCTTGATTCAATTTTTAAGATCAACATTTAGAGAAATTAATTATTTAAATGCACTAAATCAACGTGAAAGATAAGTCTTTTAAATATGTGTGAGTATAACACAAAAAATAAAATATAATTTTATTATTAGAGAAGTAAAATAATAAATATCTACTAATACTACTTTGAAAATTAATTGATATAAAGTTAAAGTTTTCAAGAAAATTAATTCTAGAATAATTAAGCTATTTCAAAAATAAATTACTAAGTCTCAATTGAAAAATGTAAGAAATTATGTCCTAATATGAGATAAAAGGATTTCAAAAAAAAAAAAAAATCAAAGTATATATTACTAATACTTACAATAATGTCCATCTATTTAAGGAAAAATAGTTTAATTTTTAATTTTTTATACTTTATAAGTAAATTTATTGATTTAGAATAAATTTTATTTTTTATTATCTAAATTACCTTTAAATACTGACTAATATGTATCTTTAAATTAGTTTAGGTCAATTAGACATTTATCTGCCAAAAAATTATGTGAAAATTAATTTGAAATACTTATAATAGTTTAGTGACTTTTATGATAAAAAAAATTAACTATATAATTGTCATAAAATTAGGGTTATGATTTGCTAATCACGATTGTAAATTACCCGATAATTGATTTATGAATCAAAGGGAGGAGTAACATCTCTAATAATTATTGAACAAGTCATATGGCTTTCAAATTACTTCTGAAATTTAAGTATATCATTGATTAGATAAATTTTTTGAGCTTCTTCGTCGGATGATTTTGAAAGATATTCATCTCCATATAAACTTGAAATTTATACCAAAGAACTCAAAAAAGAACATAGATAAACCCCAGAAAAGTGTGTAACAAACTCCATTTGAAAGAGGTATACACTCCAAACATGAAAAGAACTAATAAAATCAAACTCAAAAAACCGTGTAATTAAAGAAAGAAAAGGAAATGATGGTTATTTATTTGGACCCAAATTACATTATTTCTCATTTATGCTTATTTGTTTCTGGAGGGCAGAAAATATACAGTAGCAGGGGCTGGCTTGCACCTGCCTTTTTGAAAGCATGGTGGAGCCAAAAAGGAAAATAAAAAGATAAAAAAAAAAAAAAAGATGCCACAAATAATTTAATCTATGTCCAAATCTATATGCTTTGGTTTAGCATTTGATCAATGATTCTTTTCTTTCTCTTTTTTTTTTTTTAAAAAATCTATCAAATGTTATCTACAGTTCCCTCCCTTTTGTCTTGAGTCCAATTTCACTGTGTCTGCCTTTGCCCTGCATTTGGTGTTGAACTTGAAACTGTTAAAGATTTTCCTTTCCTTGTTCTTGTTTACACCTCTGTTTGTTTCCTTTTTTTATTTTTGTTGCACAACGTATGTTGTTTTTGTTGTTTCTTTTTGCTTGCTTTTTCCAATTTAGAAAAAACAAAAAAAAAAAAAAAAAAAAAGAAGAAGAAGCAGGGAATGGCTTTGGAAACCATTCTTGCAATTGTTCCCACTATTGTTGAGATCACTTTTGTACCCATCAAACGGCATCTCAGTTATGCTTTCAACTTCAAAAGCAAGGTTAAGAACCTGGAGAAACAGGTTGAAAAGCTGAAGCGTCGGAGAAACAGTCACCAGAAGTCTGTTGATGAAGCTACACGGCAAGGAGATGGAATCAAGGATGATGTTCAAACATTGCTTACAGAAGCGTACAAAGCCATTGAACTTGCTGAGGAACTTATCAATGGAGAAGAACAAGCAGTGGAAAGGTGTTTCTTTGGATTGATTCCAAATTTTAAGAATCGGTACAAGCTGAACAAGAAAGCAGAGGAGGAAGCTTCAACGGTTGCTGAGCTGGAGGGCATTTTCGATCAAATTTCCTTTCGTCTCCCTCCAAACCAGATATTGGCTCTGTCTGTCTATGGTAATGACGCCCTGCATTCAAGAGTGGATATCTTGAAGAAGGTCATGGATGCACTGATGGATCCTGCTGTTAACATGACAGGGTTGTATGGTATGAGGGGTGTCGGAAAAACCACTCTAGCGAAACAAGTCCACAGGAAAGCTATCGAAGAAAAGTTATTTGATGTCATGTTCATGGTAACTGTATCTGAAAAACCAGTTCTCAGAGACATTCAAGGGAAGATTGCAGACATGCTGGGGCTGAAATTATCAGAAGAGTCTGAAAAAGGAAGAGCAGGTCGACTGCACCGACGATTGATAAATGAGAAGAGGATTCTCATAATTTTGGATGATGTTTGGCAAAAACTTAAACCAGAGGCAGTAGGAATTCCTTTTGGGAATGATCATAGAGGATGTAAAATACTGCTCACCTCAAGAACACAGGATCTATTATCCCAAGAGATGGGGACACAGAAACTTTGAGCTGCACGTGCTATCAGAAGCTGAGGCTTGGAGATTATTTGAGATGAACGTGGGTGGCATTAGCAACACCGATCAGGCGTTGCATTCTATTGCAACTGAAGTTGCTAAAAGTTGTGCTCGTCTGCCTATTTCGATTGTCACAGTTGCAACAACCTTGAAAAATAAGAAGTTATACGAATGGAAGCATGCCCTGGACGAGCTGTCCAGGGTTGACAAAGAAGGAATTCTGAAAAAAGCATACTCAGCAATAGAGTTGAGCTACAACCATCTGGCCAGTGATGAAGTCAAGTCATTTTTGGTGCTATGTGGTCAACTTGCTCAGGATGATATTCCAATCGAAAGATTGTTCAGGTGCAGTTTGGGTTTGGACTTACTCAAACGCATGGACACAGTGGAGGCCGCAAGAAACAGAGTGCATAAGTTAATAAGTGACCTCAAAGCCTCCTGCTTGCTGCTTGATAGTGAGAGGAATGGGTTTGTAAAAATCCACGATGTCGTTCGAGATACTGCTCTCTCATTGGCATCGAGATCTCAACATCTCTTCACCTTCAGAAATGCAATTGGATTGAAGAAATGGCCAAACAAGGATCTTAGCAGCAACTGCACCAGAATTATTTTGCCTCAATGTGAAATCCAGGCGCTTCCTGAACGGTTGGGGTGTCCAGAACTAGAGTTTTTGGCACTTGGATTGCAAAAATCTAATCTGAAAATTCCTGATTCATTTTTTGAGGGGACCGCGAAACTCAGAGTATTGCATCTCACTAAAATGTTGTCTCCCTTCCTTGCCCGCATCTCTTGTTTTGCTAATGAAACTTCGCTTCTTGTGTTTCGAGGAATGCATATAGCGCGACACAACTGTCATATGAGAATTGAAGGGATTAGAAGTCCTCAGATTTTATGGATCTAATATAGAGGCTTTGCCCATAGAAATAGGGCAATTGACTCAGCTAAAAGTGTTGGATTTGACAATTTGTTGGAACCTTAAAAGTTTTCCAGCAAATATCATATCAAGGTTATTACTCTTAGAAGACTTGTATATGAGCAACAGCTTTTGGGAGTGGGAGCTTGAAGGTTGCAACAACACAAACAATGAAAGCTTTAGCGAATTGAAACACTTGTCTCACTTGACAATATTGGAAATAAAAGTTCGAGATACCAATAAGTTACCGAAAGACTTGTCCTCCAATAAGTTGGAAAGTTACAAGATTGTCATTGGAAGGGAGATGTACTGGTGGTATGATATCGAAACCCCAATTGGAAAGGAGATGTGCTGGTGGTATGATATGGAAACCCCAATTTGAAAGGAGATGTACTGGTGGTATGAAATGGAAACCCCAAGATCACTGAAGCTTCAGCTCAATACAAGCATTCATCTGGGGCCTGGGTTTAAAATATTGCTGAAGGAAACAGAAGATCTACCTCTAGATGAGGTGAAGGGGATCCGGAGCATAGTGCATGACCTAGATGAAGAAGGATTTCCACAATTAAAGCATCACCGGAGCAAAGATGGCCGTGACATTCAGTATATCATTGACTCAACAAAGCGGGTTCCTTTTATTGCCTTTCCCATCCTGGAGTCTTTGTTTCTAAAGAATATGATGAACCTGGAGAAGATTTGCCGTGGTCAGCACACAGTAGGGTCTTTCACCCAATTAAGAATCTTAGTAGTGAATAATTGTAATAGATTGAAGAATCTCTTCCCATTCTCCATGGTCCGTAGCCTTTCACAGCTTCAAGAAATGCAAATATCCAATTGCAAGAATTTGGAAGAGATTGTTGCTGGTGAAAGTGGAGATGAGGACATTGAAGTGGTTGAGTTCACTCAATTACTCTCCATGCACTTAAAAAGCCTACCACTGCTGAAAAGCTTTTGCTCTAAAGCGAGGGGGCAAAGGCAATTGAGAAATGATAGAGGTTCCAAGGAGATTGTGTCAGAGTTTGAGCTTGATACTCCATTGGCACTTTTCAAGGAAATGGTATGTTGATCGATAATATAATTTTCATATTATCATTAAAGTGTTAAGTGATTTTGGCAACAAAGAGTATTAAACTGTTAAGTGATTTTGATAATAAAAGGTATTAGAAGTGTCGAGAAAAAGAAAATGTCACAAGCGTTGAAATTTAATTTACGAATTCATTTTTAAGCAAATGGAGAAAAAAAACATCAAATAATTTTATATAAAATTAAGCAAATTAGTTGATATCAATATAAGGATTAATAAAACCTACCAATAATTTCTTTTCTGAATTAAAAATTAAGAGCTGTTCATTATTCGAAGCCCTTCATTTGCAGGTTACCTTCCCCTACCTGGAGGACCTGACCTTAACCGTTGTAGGCTGTGAAACGAAGTACTTATTTACATCCTCATTTCTCAAAAGCCTTTTGCAACTGAAGAATCTTTAAGTGAGACATTGTTATTTCATTGAAGGGATGGTACTCTCAGAAAGATTTGCAGAAAAAAGGATGAGTACGATACTATTCCAGAATCTGAAGACCTACAACTATTCCGCCTTCTAAATGTCAAAATTGAATAAATTTTAGAAACAAGTCCTGTAATGGCATTGCATTCAGTAAGTGTAAGGAACTGTGAGGCTCTTAAAAATACCTTCCCTGCTTCCATAGCGAAAGGTCTCTTGCAACTTGAAAAGCTCGAACTGCGCTATTGTGAGGTGGAGGATATTGTTGCAAAGGAAGAAGGTGTAGAAGCATTACCTTCTTTTGTGTTCCCTCAACTACTAACCTTTAGTCTGAATTTTCTACCAAAAATCAGGAGTTTTTATCCAGGGATACATAGTTATGAATTCCCAAAATTGAAAACATTAGAGGTGCTTCAATGTGGAAAAATAATTGAAGTCATTGCTGAATATTTAAGTTTCCAAGAAAAACAAAGGGAGGGCCAAAATGAGATGCCAATTCAACAACCCTTACTCTTGGTGGAAAAGGTACGAATTTGACTTTCATAATCCATACAGAGGGACTTAAAATTATTTCAGTAATAAAAATCTGATCATATTAAACAATGTGTACAGTTATGAGGAGATTAATATATAACCTTCAATTAGTATTACAGTTGTTAAATTGATAATTGCTTCTAAGAAATTACTTTTAACATAAAATTCCAAGTTTCTAATTATCTTTGCTTTGAATTTACTAGTTTTATAATTTTAGGTAGAATAAATCAATAATGACCCAAGTGAATTACTCAAATTTGTTTGATTAAAATTTATATGGTTGAGTGTAATATTGAAAATTGACAAGAAAATAGCAATATTGAAGGAGATCATAAGTCTAAATGCCTAGTTTTCTTCTTTTTTTTTTTAAAAAAAAAAAAGAAATTTTGCCTCTATAGGACAAGGGATAACCTCCGTTCAATTAGCTTTCGGATTTTTGGATGCATTAAAGTGAGCTAAAAGAATAGTAAATACATTCAATTTATTAACGTGTGTCTGCATATTTTACTTCATTGCTATATTTCCAATTATATATAAATAGTTTTCATATATTGAATGGTTTTCACTGAAGCAATAAAATCTGAATCTAACAACTTACTTGGTCTGTGTTAAATTGATACTTGCTTTTCTTTTATAGGTTTTCCCTGCTTTGGAGCGCTTGTCTTTAGATGATCATGTCACTGAGGCATCAACGCATCGTCGATTGACAACAGAGTTGTTTTGCAAAGCAAAATCTGTTTCCCTGTCCGAAATTCGACACAATTTAACAGCAGTGTGAAGGACTTGGTAGTGGTGACAAAGAATATGATGGCAGCGGCACTGCACTACCACAGATAAGAAACTTGACTCTGTCTAATCTTCAAAATTTGGAGTATATTTGGAAGCAACACCACCAACTGGACGGTGTTCTTCAATATCTCGAGACCATGAGAGTAAACGATTGCCCTAATCTGGTCAATTTAGCGCCATCGTCTGCATCTTTCCAAAATCTTACAACTCTACAAGTCTCTTCTTGCGGCGGGTTGAAACATTTGGGAACATTGTCAACAGCCAACAGTTTGGCGCAACTTACAGCATTGAATATTGGAGAATGCAAGGGGTTAAAAGAAATAGTAGCAGATGAGCCACGTGGAACAACAGAAGAGATAGTATTCAGAAAATTGAAAACTTTGGTACTCATCAATCTGGAAAGCCACACAAGCTTCTGCTTTGGAAATTATGCCTTTGAATTCCCATCTTTGGAACGAGTTACTGCGAGAGAGTGCCCCAATATGAGAACTTTCTCTCCTGGAGTTTTGAGCACAGCAAAGCTGCAGTGCGTACAACTGGGATATTTAATTTTTGACCGTTGGCTTTGGGAGGGCAACCTTAATGCCACTACACAAAAGCTGTATATGGAAATGGCATGCATCCATCAAACTTCGTAACATAATATTTGAGTACTTCTTGAGTTTTTTTTTTTTCTTTTAACTGATCCAATACTTTGGGTTTGTAGGATGGATTTCGCGGCTTTCGAAATATTAAACTCTCTAAATTTCCCCAGATAAAAGGAAAATGGCATAGCCAATTCCCTTTTAGGATATTAAAGGATTTTAAAAATCTGGTTGTGGACAACTGTGAATTTTTTACTAGAGAGTTATCATCCAAGCACCTGCCATTCTTGACATTCTTGACGGTGCTGATAATAGAAAAGTGTGATTCACTAGAAAAGGTATATGATTTAGGCTTGAATGCTGATGCCGGCCAGGATGGTCTGATGCCAAGGTTAAATGAGTTTCATGCAATTGATCTTCCACTGTTGAGGAATATGTGGAACAAGGATCCTCAAGGAATTTGCAGTTTTAAAAGTCTAGTATTTCTGAAATTCATTACTGTGGCAGCTTGAGAAATATATTTACTCTTTCCATGGCTTCGAGATGTTCTCTTTTAGAAGAAATTATTAATAAAGATGTAGAAGACGAAGTGGTATGGGATGACAACACCATATTTCATTCATTAACACCATTAGTCTCGAGCATTTGCCTCATTTAATAAGTTTTTACTCCGGAAATGGTGTTTTGAAATGTCATTCCTTGCAAAAAATTGATGCAATTGATTGTCCAAAGATGGAGGTATTTGTTTCCACACTTTCAAGTAAACATGGTTCAGGCATGATCATTGATGGAAAAAATAAAACTTGCGGGGGAAACTCACCCATTTTCAGTGCAAATGTCAGTTTTATGAAGTTATTTATATTCTGTATAATATGTGATGATATTCAATCTCAAAAATAAATTGTCACTTTTATGCCCAAAGAAACAACCCAGAATTTTCTATTAATCCAGAGTGGAATTCATGGGAAATTGTTGTTGATCTATAAATCACTCACCACTTGGCATGGAAGATAATGGTGCAAGAGACTCATTACCCATTGTGTCTATGCATACCTTGTTTAACAGATGTAATACTGATTCCTTCTTTTTAACTAGTGTCAATGGAATTGCAACCATTTTTTTAGTTGAATTTTAGGAATTCATGAAATTAATATTGGTTTTTTTGCCCTTTTTTCTTAATGGTTGGCTTGTCAGGGGACATTGACTCATATTTCTTCCGATCGTGTGTGTTTTGTTTGGTTTCCAGATTGCAATTCCAAGGATAGAAGAACTGAATGTGGAATGGAACTTCCTGAAGGAGGTATGGAATGAAAGGTTTCCAGCAGTGTTCCTTTGCAGCCTGAAAGTTATTGAGCTCATAGGCTTTCCTGGTGAGAATGTAATGTTGCCAGTGGATTTCCTCCAAAGTTAGCCAATCTTGAGAGGCTTGTTCTGAGTGACTCTTTATCGAAAGAAATAGTCTTACATGAACTGAATATTGGTGAGGAGAAAGTTAATGAGTCGCTTGCACAATTAAGAATTCTCAAGTTGTTGAATCTGCCAAAGCTCAGGCATATGGTGGAGGAAGACTACCATCCAGTCCCAAGTTTAAAATATCTGACAATTTTAGAAGTATTGGAGTGCCACAGATTGGAACTTTTAGTGCGATCCACCATTTCATTTCAAAATCTTATAACTTTGGAAGTATCAAAATGTCATGGGATGATAAATCTATTAACTTCCACATCAGCTAGAAGTCTGGTGCGTGCAACACACAAGAATGAGCTTAAATGATTGCAAAATCATACGAGAAATAGTTGCAAGTGAGGAGGATGGAGTAACAGATGAGATTCATTTCAGCCAATTGAAATATTTGGAACTTCAGTGTTTACCATGCCTTACCAGCTTCTATTCAGGTAATTATGCCATCAATTTCCCATTTTTAAAAGTGATGGTTGTCAAAAAATGTTCCAAGATGAAAACTTTTGCTCGAGTCCTAACCCCACCGAATCTAAGGCTAGTATCCACTCAATATGGTGAATTTGAACGCCATTGTGAACAAGAAGGAAGCCTAAATAACACCATACAAGAGTTATCCATGGAAATGGTACGTAGCATTGACAAAATATTTGCACCTTTTTTTTATGCTGTTATGCTATAATTTGACTTTTTATTTTTCCCTTGCATTACATGTTTAATGCATTCCTTAATAAAATTCAAAGTGACTGACTTTAATTGTCACTGAATATAGCGGTGAGAACCAGACAAAACAGTTCAGAGATTTGAAATTTTCTAGAATTGTTTCAAATTTTTGGGGACTCTTTTTTGAGAAACGGATACCGTCCAAATTTTTGGGACGGTTTATATTGATTCTCAATTCTTTTAATACAATTTAGTTTAGTTTGATACGATTCAGGTGATTGGTACTTTAAGCTTTTAATTTTCAATTTTCCATATCACTAAAAAAATTGAAGTGTATCACTTTTTAAAATAAATAAAAATTAAATAGTATATATATTATTATATTTATATACTAATTGAAATTGAGAAACTCAATTTTAATAACTTGATTAGTTTAGTTAGTATAAGTTTTTGATTTCATACAATTATTAATAATATTTGGTTAAACATTTTATTCAACCATTCAATTAATAAGAGAAAAAATTTGTAATAAATGAATAAAATTATTGGTAATTGTCATTACATTTTATTTGAATAAAAAATTTAAATAATTAAATAAAATTGATAAGTTTAATATTTAAATTAAAAAATTGCTTAGTTTTATAAAACATATATAAGTTGAATGCTATATATATATATATATATATATATATATATATATATATATAT
>CATIWR010620012.1:0-10145 GCA_949677035.1 Omphalea diandra | reverse complement strand
TATATATATATATATATATATATATATATATATATATATATATATATATATATATATAGGGTTTTTCGTTGTCATTGAGAGATATATCTATAGATTGGGTTAATTCATTTTCTTTAAGTAGTATAACTACAGAGGCTTATTTGACTCATAAATTTTTGGCTAAGTATTTTCCTCCCTCTAAAATAGCTAAATTGATAAATGATATTACCATTTTGTTCAATTAAAGAGAGAGAGACATTATACAAGGCTTAGGAAAGTTTTAAAGAGATGCTTAGAAAGTGTCCTCATCATGGAATATAAGTTTGGCATCAAATTCAAACTTTTTATAATGGTATTATTCCATTGAACCATTCAATTATTGATGTAGTTGTAAGTGCCACAATTATGAGGAAATATCTTGAAGAAACTTTTGAGCTAATGGAGGAGATGGCTTCTAATAGCTACTAATGGAATAATGATAGAGTTGATCAAAAGGGACATAAAATGCATAATGTCGATTTTTTTACTGCTTTATCCATGCAAATTACTTCTTTGAATAAAAAATTATATAATCTCAGTACTATAACAATGGATATTTCAACTTTTGAACCATTAAATTATGTGAACAAATGGGACATCCAAGCTCTCACTGTTAGTTAAAAAATACTTTTTTTTAGTCATGAGAGTGTTAAATTTATTTCTCATAGTGGTAGATTGAATTTCAATCCTTATTTAAATACATACAATCGAAGATAATGGAGCCATCCAAATTTTTCATGGAATAACAACCAACCGAAAGCACCCATTGGTTTCAACATAACCACCACTATAAGAAAAAAAAAAAGAAATTTAGAGGATTTAATTACCAAGTTTATCAATAGGATTAAAATAAAATTTCAAAATCATAAGACATCTTTAAGGAACTTGGAAGTTCAAATGGGACTATTAGTTAATGTGATGTTTGAAAGAAGCGAAGGTTAGTTTCCTAGTAATACCGAAAAGAATCTAAAAGAATGGTAAGTGGCATCACTTCATAAGGTAGAGAAATAACTGAAATATAGGGAAAAGGAAAGAGAACCATGACAAGGTTGATGACTCATCCATGGAACCACATGGAGTACACCTAAACTTAATTTAGATGTTGTTAAACTTCCTCTTCCTTATCCTAATAGAGTTTTGAAAGCTAACTTGGATAAATAATTTGATAAATTTTTAGAAATGTTTAGAAAGGTACATGTTAATATTCCTCTTCTTGATGCACTTTCACAAATGCCAAATCAAATTTTTGGAGGATGTGATTTCCAACAAAAGGAAATGGGAAGAACATGAGACGGTGAATCATAATGAAGAGTCTTAAGTGATTCTCTTAAATAAATTGGCTCTAAAACTCAAAGATCTAGGTAGTTTTTTTAATCTCTTGCACTATAAGAGACACTAAATTGGAGAAACCTTTATGTGATCTAAGTGCTTATGTGAATTTAATGCCATAGTCAATTTCTAAAAAACTTGGATTGCATGAATTGATACCTACTACTATTACTTTACAACTAGCAAATAGAAGTATTACATATCGTAGGGGAATAATAGAAGATGTTTTAATTCAAGTGGGGAAATTTATTATACTTATTGATTTTATTGTGTTGAACATAGAGGATGATAGAGCATTGATTCTAGATAGACCTTTTCTTGTTACTGATAATGCTTTAATTAATGTAAAACAAGGTTTACTCACTCTTAAAATCAATGGAGAGGAAGTAGTATTTAATGTGTTTAAATCCATGATACATCCTGACACAATTAAACGTGAAATAAATATGTTTAATTGCATTGATGCTTATGCAAATGAAGTAAATACATATATATTAAAAGATCCTTTAGAGAATGTTTTTCTTAATTTTTGTGATGATGCATAGGTCTTGGATGAAGAACATAAAGAGGTATTCAATTATTTAGAGGCAAGACAAGAAGGATTCAAGCAAAGAAAATTTTCACCTTTGTAGGAACCAACTCGCACTAAACAATTGCGACATTTTATTGAAACACCTTTAACTTTAGAACTTGAGCCTTTACCACTTCATTTATAGTATGTATTTTTGAGAGAAAATTCGACCTTACCTGTGATTGTTTCTTGTAAATTGGCAGGTCTATAAGAATAAAAGCTAAAAAAGGTGCTTAAGGAACACATCCTAGCTATTGGAATAAGTCCCTTGGTTTTCATGTATAAAATTTTGATGGAAGATGGATTCAAACCCAAAGCACAACCAAAAATAAGGTTAAATCCTAAAATGTAAGAGGTAGTGAAGAAAGAAATTCTTAAATGACTCGAAGCAGATATTATCTATCCTATCTCTAATTCATCATGGGTAAGTCCTATTCAAGTCGTACCAAAAAAAGGTGGAACCACTATTGTGTTAAATGAAAATAATGATTTGATTCCTATTATGACAATAACTGGTTGGAAGGTATGTATTAATTATAAAAAAAATTAAATGAAGCCACTAAGAAATATCACTTTCCCCTTCCATTTATTGATTAAATGCTTGAAAAACTTATAGTGCATGAGTTTTATTATTTCTTAGATGGTCATTCTGGATATCTTCAAATAGCCATTGCACTTGAAGATCAAGACAAAACCACTTTTACTTACCCATATATAACATTTGCATTTAAAAGGATGTCATTCACATTATGTAATGCACTGGCTACATTTCAGCATTGCATGATATCTTTGTTTGATGATTTCATTGACAATTTTAAAGAAGTATTCATGGATGATATCTCCATATATGGATCATTATTTGATGTTTGATAATTTCATTGACAATTTTAAAGAAGTATTTATGGATGATATCTCCATATATGGATCATTATTTGATGGATGCTTGCATAATTTAAAAAAAGTACTTCAAATGTGTGAGGAGTCTAACCTTATTTTAAATTTGGAAGAAAATTCCATTTCATGGGAAGGAATAGTTCTGGGGCATAAAGTGTTGTCTTAAGGCATTGAGGTAGATAAGGCTAAAGTGGAACCAACTGAAGAACTTCCTCCACCTAAATCTTTAAAAGAAGTTAGAGTTTTTCTTAGTCATGCAAGTTTTTATATAAGGTTCATTAAGAATTTTTCTAAAATAACTAAACCCTTGACAAATCTTTTAGTTAAAGAGGTACCATTTGAATTTGATGATAATTGTTTGCATGCATTCAACAGTCTTAAGGAAAAATTGATTCCAACCCCATTATTTTAGCTCCTGATGGGATCTTCCCTTTGAAATCATGTGTGATGCAAGTAATGATGCTTTAGGTGCAGTCTTAAGACAAAGAAAAAATAAGAAATTTCATACCATTTATTATGCAAGTAGAACCATGAATAGCATACAAAGAAATTATTGCACTATTGAGAAGGAATTAGTTATAGTAATATTTGCTATTGAAAAATTTTGATCTTATTTGCACTTGCTGAAAGTCAATGTATTGACTGATCATTTTGTTTTGAGATATTTACTTGCTAAAAAGTGTACAAAACCTAGGTTGTTGAGATGGATTTTATTGCTATAAGAACTTGACATAGAAATTAAAGATAAAAAGGGTAGCAAAAATACAGTGGTTGATCGTCTATCAAGGCTTGATGAAACTTATGTAGAGAATATGTATAATTTTCCATTACGTGATGAATTTATTGATAAGCAATTGTATGCTGTCAATAATAAAATTGAATCTTGGTTTATTGATTTTGATAATTTTTTAGTAGGAAAAGTAATGCCATCCTACTTTACGTATCAACAAAAGAAGAAAATTTTCTCCAATGTAAAGCATTACTTGTGGGATGAACCTTACCTCTACAAAATTTATGGGGATGGAATGGTAAGACGATGTGTTGCCGAGGATGAAATCCAAGGTATAGTCAATATTTTCCATGATAAGGAAGAGGAAGGTCATCATGGATCATCACGAATAGTTACAAAAATTCTCCAAAGTGGTTTTTGTTGGCCTATACTCTTCAAAGATGGCCATTATTATGTAAGTGCTTGTGATCATTGCCAATGAATAGGTAATATCTCTTAATGCCATGAGATACCTTTAAGCAGTATATTTGTTTATAAAAGTTTTTATGTTTAAGGCATTACTTTTATGAGACCTTTTCCTAAATATGTTAATAATTCTTATATACTTATGCTTGTGGATTATGTGAGTTAATGGGTGGAATCTTATGCATATCAAAGTAATGATGCTCGGGAAGTTGTCAAATTTCTTAAAAAACTTAATATTCACCCACTTTGGTACACCAAGCGATGGGGGGAAAGCATTTTTGTAATAAACAATTTGAGCAATTATTGAACAAATATGGTGTTACACATAACTGGTGGACAAGTAGAGGTTTTTGATCTAGAAATAAAATACATTTTAGAAAATATTGTTAGTGTGTCTAGGAAAGATTGGTCCTTGAAATTGTATGATGCACTATAGGCCTACGCACTACTTTCAAAGCCCTAATTAGTATGTCTCCATATCGATTATGTTTTGGTAAGCTTATCACTTACCTGTGGAATTAAAAAATAAAGCTTATTAGGCAATTAAGTTTTTTAATTTTCATTTGGAAAATACAGGTGATAAAAGGAAATTGCAACTTAATGAATTGGAAGAATGGAGAAATTTTGCATATGAGAATGCCTGAATTTACAAAGAAAGAACCAAGGCATGGCATGATGCACGCATTGCAAAGAAAGACTTCCATGAAGGTGATAAAATTCTTCTCTTCAACTTTAATTTCAAATTATTTTTCAAAAAATTATAAAATAGATCGAGTGAACCATTTGTGGTAGCTAAAGTGTTCTCTCATGGTGCAGTTGAATTATACAATAGTAATTGAGGCACTTTTAAGGCAAACAGACAATGCGTAAAACACTATATTGAAGGGGAGCAACCCATTCACTATGAAACATTTGTTTCATTGCAAAATCCATAATAATAAATAGAGAGTAAAATCAACCTAATGACTCTAAAAGAGTGCTTGTTGAGAGGCAATCCAAAATTTTTACTTTTATTTTATTTTTTGAAATTTGTTAATTTTCCTTGTATTTATAATTATTTAATTTTATTTCATTTTTAATCATTTGGGCATGTTTTTTAATTAATTTTCAAAAAGTTAAAAATAAAAAATTCAGTCAAATATTCATTTTTTATAAGGTGTGCCCACAACATAAGCCTTACCCATGGCATACCACACTAAATCTTTTATTTGTTTATTAAAGTCTAATTTGTTAGTTAACATAAGTCATGTCCATGGCTTATTATACATTCCTTTGCAAAAATAAGTCGTGCCTTCACATAAATCTTTTGCCAAAATTTTACTTAGCATTTTTTTATTTTTCTTTTTTACTTTGGTTAATTTTATTGTACTCTCTTTTGTGTTTCTCCTGTCCCTCAAACCTAATAACCAACCATGTAAGCTTTCTTTAGTCTTCTTCTCTGACTAAGCAAGCCACCGTCACGTCCTCTTCTCAACATTGGTCTCCTCTTCATTCTCAATCAAATTACATTGCACCAATCTTGATTTCCTTTAGATCTCATGCTAGCCAAACTACTCAATCCTTCCTAACATTGATCTTGACCTTCTCCTTCCATGTTGGCCTGCTCCACCTTCTTTCTCAATGTCACCCTCTTCTTCTCCTAGCCAATAACTATCAAACAACACTGACACCACTACACCAGCTCATATCAACTCCACCATGCCACAAATTTGCATCTGACCTCGCCTAAGAGCTTATCTCCCTTCCTCACACTAATCGACCTCCCTTAATGTTAATTTTTCCCTCATCAACCCTAACCCATCCACTCTACCATGTTCCTCTTCCCCTACCCCATCTTCATTTATTTCCTTTTATTTCATTTATTTGATTATTATAAAAAAGGAAAAGAAAAAAGTAGAAGTAGTATTCAATTCCATCTAACCTAAACATCTCTACCTTCAATTCTTAAAATATTACCATGGTGAGATTGAAATCAGTTGCCAATCGAACCAAAAGCCCAATCGTCAAGGCTCCTCCTCACCAACATTCTTGAATCGGTAAAGGTAAATTCGTTCTACCTTCTTCAAACTCAATGCTTGGCAGACATTTAGAGTTCAAAAATAAAGAGGCCTATGACAGGTATAAGCAAGTTTGCAACCGAAAAATCATTCCTTGTAAGTATGTCCACTACCCCACTAGTGAATCTTTGTCTATCAAGGAACAATTTGATCAATTAATTACAAATATTCTTTGGAAAACTTACTTTGGGATATAATGCCCTGCAAACATTGAATTAACTAGGGAATTCTATGCCACATTTCACCATACCCCACCAACTAATCTCACTCTACAAACACCCAAAATTGGTTAATTTTCATTGTAAGGGAAGTAATTTTCCATGTCCATTACTGAATTTAATATTGCTCTTGGGTGTATTGATGAAGCACTTACACAAATCACTATATATCATAACTCTAATTGTGATTTTAGTGATGAGTTTCAACAATATTCTCTATGGAAATATTTTTTTTGTGGATATTATTGGTTATGACCCAAGTCAATCAAAGAGTTCCTTTCTTCGTGACCCAATTCTTAGATCCATCCATTGTTTCCTTGCATTGAATTTTTTTTGGGTCGGAGAGATTTTTTCCTTGCATTGAATTTTTTTGGGTCGGGGAGATAGTTCTGAGCTCTAAGCAAAACCAAATTTTATTTTCTATGATGCATGATAAATAATGTCAAGGTTAATTTGGGCTCATAGCTAGCCATCCAATTTCACACCATAGCCATAAAAAATAGACCATTAATTATTAGGTCTTATATTACTCATTTTGCTTTAAATTTGAAATTGTTTGATATTGGTTAAAATGATATACATGTTGTATGTGCAATGGAACCTCTGGATATGGTTTGTTATTTTTAATTAAATTATCCATCACTTTTTAATATTATACTAAGTTACCATGTTTGTCTCATTACATTAAAATGTCCTTTTAGCATTAATATGAATTTAATGGAAAAAATGTCTTTGATGCTGAAAGGACCTTTTAATGTAGAGGGCAAATATGAGGGATCACTTAATATAATAGTGAAAAGTGAGCGGTGACTTAATTAAATATGAAAAACGTCAGGTGATTTATAATAATTAACCCATATATTTTTATAATAATATTAATTAATATATTACATATACCATATAAATGTATATTACATATATTATATAATTATTACATATAATTTTATGTATTATTGTATTATATAAATTATATAATAAACTTAAATAAGAAAAGATATTATACTATTAGCGACCACACTTTACGTGGTCAATAATAGTATGATAAAACTCACCTAATGCGTCATGATATTACCAAATAGCAACCAGTAAACAAGTGGCTACTATTTGGTAATCATATAGTAACCACATGGGTCTATGGTTGCTATATAAATGACTTCATTGCCATATTGTGACGACATACCTTGTGGTCATTAGATAAGTGATGATTTTCATCTAATATTGTGATCACATGCCATATAGCAACCATATACCTAATGGTCACTAAAAGGTAATGAATTTCATCCCATATACTGAACGTAAACTAATGTGGTCGTTATATAGATGAATTGCATCACCAAATAGCGACCACATATTAGTGATAAAATTTATTTTAAATTATCATTTTTAATACAAACAAGGTTGCATTAGATTCCTTACCCATATGCTTAGTGCAAGTCCCAAATCTATTTAATAATCAAGCAATAAGATTTGATCTTCAAATACCAACTAGACCCTTAGAAAACCTATTTCTAGCAACCTAAAATATAAAGATTTAAAGTTTTGTTAATCTCAATCCTAAATTAACTAAGTAATTTAAGACCTAGAATAAACAAGTTTGTGAAATTATTAAGCTCACTTAACAATCTTGCCAAGTCCTTTTAGGAACTCAAGAAGAGAAATATCTCTCACAAAAGCTCATACTTAAAAGAATAATTCATTTAACTTTTTAATCATTGTTGAATGGTAAGCTATACACAACCTTACAAAAAAACCTAGCTAATATCATCATTAAAACCTACAATTTAAAGTAAGTTCGGCCATAAAGAGTTTGGCCACCAAAAAACATGCTAAACAAAGGTTTCCTAATGAAATAAGGAAGAAAAGAATGCATTGTGATTAGTTAAATAGGTTTTTTGCCTTCATAAGATAATATCTCAAGAAAATATCTTAAAGTTACATAAAATAATGAAACACTAATAAAGATAATCCTAAGAAGACAAGGACTTCATATTCAGCCAATATGAAGCAATCTTGAAGAGTTCTTGCAAATCTTGAAAACCTTGAAGAATCTTGGAAGATCTTATAAAATCTTGAAAGATCTTGGAAGAATCTTGAAAATCTTGGATGCAAAATGTTAAATATTGATTAGTGCACATTTTGATCTTGATTTGTCTTAGGACATAAGTTCTTATTTTATTGGAACATGTTTTGAAACATATTTGTAGTTAAGAGAAGACAACCTTATCCAACATGTTTTGTCTTATGTCTTGTCCTAATATGAAAAATTTGAACTTTTTACTAACTTATTGGTCTTGTCAGCAAGGGCCCATAGAAAAGTATATGAAACTGAAATTACATCCAAATGGACTTTATTGTGGGCTTGACAATGATCCACTCAATCCATCTAATAAAAAGTCTAATCTCCAACTTTGGGTTTTGGCTTTGACCATCTGCTATCCATGTATCTAATGGGCTTATTAGGCTTGTTCACATCATTCCCTCTTTCTTTGGAAAGATTTATCCTCGAATCTAGACCTACAAGAAATCAAAAATCTAAACGTAAGTCTAATACCTAAAAAAGAATCCTAGGTGAAATTACCTTGTAATGAATCAAGTCTTTCCACCTAGATCAAAGACTAATCACATAAAACCTAAAACAAGCTTAGTACAAACCAAAGACAAAGGAAGAGATTGCAAAACAAAATCAAAACAACATATTGAAAACCTAGAATACATTTTCCACTTAGTGTCGATAAACACTAAAACACTAAATTTCTTTTTAACAAGATCACTAGACAAAGAAAATCTAGATTTTAGAAAAGAACTACAACTTGATGAACAAGAAAATGAATTAGAAACATAAGAATTAAAAGAACTCTTGAAATCAAAAGAAAATCCAATAACATAAAAACTATGATTAAAAGAAGAAGAATTAGAACAAAAAGAACATGTACAGTTGTCTAAACAAAAGCTAGAAAACTCCCTTTTACATAAGTTTTCAACTTTACTATTCAATTTAGCGCCATTATCAAAAGTAGTAGGAGTTAGGTCCTCTTGCTTGCTAGGCACCTCCATTAAAAACAACTCTTCATAACCTTGCAAAAGAGACATAAAATAAAAAGATTGCAAATGTTGTTAGCAGTGTAATGTATCCCTTCAAACAAAAACATGATTGCGGTCATATAGGAAGAATTGGTTTCAATCTCACCACTCTCTTTTAAAATTAAGACTTTCTTTTGCACACCCTCTCCTTTTGCATGCACTTTTTTTTTTTTATATATATGCATCCACTTTAAGCTCTCCTTTTTTCCATTCTTTGCTCACAATCAATTCTTTTTCTTTCATGTACATCCATTCTCTCTATTTTTATTTCTTTTTTAATTTAGCTTATTAATAAGTACATCATCATGTATGAGATTTACAATTTGAACATTGGAACAAACTTCTAATGGTGGTGTCTTATCATTATGTAAACTAGTACTATCACCATCCTTTAATACAATCATAGCCTCTTTATTTGTACAATCATGTTCAAAATATTGGCTTTTAATACTTGTATCATCATGTAAAAGAACAATTTTGAATGTCCATTGCTATTTTAGAAGCAATAATCTCATCATCAATGGTAGCCTTAGAAGCTTATGTAAGCCTTAGAAGCTTATGTAAGCCTTAGAAACAATTCTTCATAGGAATTTAGGGCATACCTTTTTCGCAATCTTCTCTTTATTGTTCACCATGTAAATATAGGATTTCGCCCATAATACTCTTTAGCATATGATAATTATTCCCACCATAATAAGACATCATCTTCAAAGGTAACAACAATAGTTGTTACCTTATTTTCCTCATAAAAATTGTGGTATTCAAATACTATCTCTACTTGT
>CATIWR010619963.1:0-21072 GCA_949677035.1 Omphalea diandra | reverse complement strand
GCATATATTCATGTGGGATTTCATATCATTTATGCAATGAATATGTTCATGTGATAATGCCAATGAATATGGATAGGGATGTTACACATAATGATAAAACATATTCAAATTTGATGTCAATATCAAACACAAAAAATGTGGTGAATTTTTAAATTTGCCCTATTGCAATGTCATCTTGGTCTGAGTAGGTCTTACATTCTTAGGTGTATGTCAAATTGTACAAATCCAATTGCAATAATAATATACCATCAGTTACAACAAATCGTATGACTAAATGATCATTTATCTAATGCATATATTCATGTGGGATTTCATATCATTTATGCAATGAATATGTTCATGTGATAATGCCAATGAATATGGATAGGGATGTTACACATAATGATAAAACATATTCAAATTTGATGTCAATATCAAACACAAAAAATGTGATGAATTTTTAAATTTGCCCTATTGCAATGTCATCTAGGTCTGAGTAGGTCTTACATTCTTAGGTGTTTGTCAAATTGTACAAATCCAATTACAATAATAATATACCATCAGTTACAAAACATGTAAAGGAACATTTTTGTTGTTTTACTCATTGTTTAATTCAGTCTATAAGGTCACTAAAACAAAGGACAAATCTCAAGGTGATCAAGTTTCTAACATATTAACAAATAGTCATGATGAAGGGATAATATCTCTAGAACCATGCTGGATTTGGCAAGCATATTTCACAGGTATGTATATCAGACATAAATATACAACTTTTAAGTTTGGACCAATATCAAATTATGAATCTATGGCCACCAAATTCTTGGAAAATAGAATTAAAAGAAAGGTAGGGTTTCATCCGGGTACAAGGTCAGTCCAAATTAATGAGCCATATCTCTTTCCATACAACAAATAAATAAAAAGTAATTTACAGGTATTTAGAGGGGATGCTAAAAAATTCATGTTTTAAACTTTGTCAAAATCAGAACATAAGGCCATCAAAATATAAGAAAATAGAAAGACTGAGGTCATTTCAGTTGGTTGTGAACCAGCCCTAATGAAGGAGCCATAACTCCTCACACATACAAAATCAAGAAAAACAGTTTCATATGCATTTATATGGGATATAAAGCTGCAACTTTCATATTTTTCACTTTCCCTAATTCCACTTCTAGTGTTATGAAATTGTGGGTACAAAATCCTATTCTAACAGCAAAACCCAATACAATAAGCTCTTGTTCTCTTGAATTTCAACTTCCATCCAAGAGCTCTACCTTAATTACTCCATAATTCTCACTAGCCATGCATGATGAACATGTCATGTGGGGAGAAGATAAATTAACTTACCTATTGTCACAGAATTAGATAGGTTAACTTCATGTGGCGAAAAGATAAATTAACTTATCTATTGTCACAGAATTAGAAAACCTTAGGATTCTTTCCTAGGCAGCTCACACCTCTTCCTTTTTTTCTTCTTCTTTTTGTTCTTCCTTTCTTTCTTTCTTCCTTAACTCTTTCTTTCTTCTGCTGTAACTCATGTCGAAACTCTGTATTATGATCCTAATGGGCTAAAAATTCCACTTGTAAGCCTATTGCAACAAGACAAAATCATGGTGTTGCATTCCTATTGGTTGGAAGTTCACTTTCCTCTTTTGGTCCCTCATATTCAATCCTTAAGCACTTCCATCCATCTCTTAATTCCTAGATGCTCCTTATACTTTAAAATAAGCTCTATAACACCATTATTTATGATGCTATAACAAGCACACAACATAAAATAATTTGTCATGCAACTATACAAACACTACATATATGTTCAAGCGTCCCAAATGCAACGTTGCAAGTGTCATTGTCATGCTTCTACAATTTACATATCTAAATGATTATTTATCCAATGCATATGTTCATGTGGAATTTCATATCATTTATGCGATGAATATGTTCATGTGATAATCCCAATGAATATGGATAAGGATGTTACACAAGATCTCAAGAAAACCCATTTACAAAAGAAAGAACTTTTTACATTACTCGAAGGATGAAAACATGTACAAGAAAGTGGATGATCTCTTTAACAAAGAGATAGGGATGCACATGAACATTTTACATAAAATCTTCTTTACATAGTAGGGTGGGGGATACATAAGTATTTATAGGAGGGAGTATTTACATAATAGGGAGTGGGATAATATTGTATTTACATTGAGGGAGCCTAATCATGTTCCTTGAAGAACCTCAACCCTTTTTTTAGAATTAAAATGCAAACAAGAGGGTGTCCTATTCCAAGGAGCTATTGCCTCCTACATATGCCTATTGGTTGAAATGTTTGTTATAGTTAATTACTCTCATAAGCTTAAGGGATAGTTATCGTAACCCTTCATTCAATATATCGAAAAGTACTAGGCTTATCAGTGATCGAGCCTCCTCACCATCTCCTAACCACAAATGAAGCTTAAGCCTTAACTTTTGAAAACCTAATAGTTTATCTAAGGGCAGACCTAGTACATGTAGTGAAGTGTGGAGGCTAATTGAATACAAATGAACTAACTGATAACAAGGTTTAATAGTGGCAAAGTGAACCATAGATTGAACACGAAGTCAATTTTGAGTTTCTAGTGGAGTCACCATTATGAGTGCCTTGAGATTTTATGGTTGTGCATAAATAATTGGAATCTTATTTATGACTGCATCCTTTCATTGGCCAACGAGGGGTCAAGAGGATAAGGCTCTTACATTGGTAGAAATCCTGAGTGGTGGCATGTATTTGGATCTATAGGGGATCTTTTAGGCTTTATATAAGTTTGAAGCCCATTTTACAAATGATGGTCAATAGGGGACCAAGATGGGATAATACATTGGTATCATCCCTTCAGGATATGGAGTCACCATTCGACTTTAGTTAGGACAAGAATCCAGAAAAAGGAAAAATATAAACCTAAAATTAAATCGATTAGAAAGGCCATTTCATATTCACCCCATCAGAGATTGGGTTCAAAAATTGGGTACAGCTTAGGGAAGAGGTTATGCGCCCCACAAACTGGTCGAATATTGGGATATAACCTTTAAGCATCTTTGTTTCACTTTTGCCTTTTTATCAAGTTATTAATTAGTCTAATTAACATTTTTAAACATGCCTTTAATGCAATCAAGTCAATCAAATCATTAATTCCAAGATTAGGGTTGATTTAAGATGCCAAGGCAAGTTAGAAAAGGATCCACTTTAACTTCAAGGCCCAATCGTAAGAAGAAGGCTAAAGAAGTTTAAAGAGATAATTAGAGCATTCATGGAACAAGGAGTTACACTTAGATTAGCCCCAAAGGAGCAAAGCATGCACGAAGCCTAATAAAAAGGAGATGCAATCTTAAACACTTCAAATACAATACTTAACTTAATACAATGGAGACTAACTTTTGGAGAGCACCAAAGCCCAATCCAATTTGGCCAAGATATGGAAAAAGAAGTCCAAGGCATGTAAGCATGAAGATTTAAGCCCAAAGTCAAAGATTTTAGCAAGATAAGCTTAGTTAACTTTGTCTTCCTAATGTTATAAGGATTTCTCTTGATTGGTTGAATACTTAGCCTATTCATGTTAGGAATCTTGTTAACTTTTCATTCTTATAAGGAATTACATTTAAGATTTCCTAGTTAGGACAATTACTTGGCTAAATCTTGATAGCCAATAGTGTTCTTTGTTTTAATTTTCCTAAATACATTAGGACAATTTAGTTAGCTATTTTGAATGAGGTCAAACACGTTATGGCCGAATTCTCTTAAGATTTCTTTAGTGTCTTCTTTAAGCTTTGTAAAGTCTATAGATAGACTCTCATATTTAGCCAACATACCTAATGATCAATAATATTTCTTTTAGTAATTTTGCTTATGAGATTAAATTCTCTTCTTGAGTCCTTAAGTGGACTTGATTAGATTGTTGAGTCAATACTCAATAATTTCATAAACTTGTTAATTCTAATCTTAAATTGATTTAGTTAATTTAGGGTTTGAATGAACAAACACTTTAAATCTTTCTAACTTTGGTTGGTAGAAATAGGTTTTCTATAAGTCTAGTTAGGATTTGAAGATCTATCTTATTTTTTATTCTTGAATTAGATTTGGGACTTGTGCTAAACATGCAAGTAAGAAATCTAATCCAAACTTATTCACATCAAGGGTGATCATGCATCATGGCAAATGGTACAACATGTGTTTCCATCCATCCATCACATATCATGCATATCTAACAGGGAATGGGGGCACATGTGATATGGCATAGGGTAAACATGCATATTCGACCATCACATATCATGCATAATACTCAAGGATTATCATTAAGACCATCCTTTATGGTCTAACTCAAGCAAAACACCTATGTCTAAAAGAAATGCATAAGTTAATAACTGGTAACAAAAGCAAGTAAAAGAAAATAAAGACAAGAAAATAGAGTCCATAATTAATACTTTACCATTTCTTCAACGTTAAGGTACTGATATATGTTTCTAGGTCCACAATCACACACATTCTAACATCACATGAAGAATATAACAATGTCAAATAAGCACAAATGCATGGATCATGAAACATAAGGGAACAAAGATATGAAATGCAAACACTTGAGAGGATTCTAATGGCCTAAGGCAAAACCACCACAAAAGGTCTTAGGGTTGATGAACCCTTCCTCTTTATTGCCCGTAAAGAGCATGGCATCCATAAGCATTACTAACCACTAAGAAGCTTAGAATGATAATCAACAATAAAAGGATTTCATGGCTAAAGTATACCCTCAATAAGCTACATAAAAATAACTAGTGATAGTAGAGCTTTTAAGGTCCTTGGAATCATAAATTTCTTAATTGCCCAAAAAGTATTAAAATAGAACCTTGAGAATCACCTTAAACTCAAAATAGAAGAACATAAAGTGTTAACACAAAATGAGCCATGAAAACCATTTTAAACACATCCAAATTTTTATTTATGGAATGAATAGTGATCTTAGGCCATTAGGCCATGTCCTATTATGCCAATGGGACCTTCAAACATTACAAAAAGAGTTTAAGAAAGAAGAACTCTAGATGAAAAAAAAAGAGTTTTTTTTTTAAAGTTTTGTTCCAGACTGAGGAGGATCATATAACCCATTTTGAGGGCTGCATAACCTAAACGAAGGGTTGTACATACTACATGAAGTCTATACAACCTACCACTTTTGGGTTTTCAAAAATTAAAAAAAAAAAGAGAAAGGAAGAAAGGAAGGGATAAAGAGAGAAATGTCTCTTTGATGCCTTTTAATGTTTATCTTACTCTCAGAGGCTCACCATTTGATTTTTATCCTCCAAAATGCTTAAGGAATACAAATATAAGGCCTTATTCTACCTTAGAAATAGTTGGAATGGATTAGGATTTTAGGTTTATGTTCTAAGTGATGATTATAGAGACAAATTTTACAGAGTTTCCTTAGGGTTTTTCTAAGCCTCCCATTCTCTTTAAATAATGGGGTTTTGATAGAAGAAGAGAGGTACACCAGAGCTTAGAATGGTTTTGGTTACACTTTTTTCATGTCCAATCATAGAGAAGGAGATTCTAGATCTAGGGTTTGAAAATAGGTTGTATAGCTTACTTTGTTGGTTTATAGCCTAAGGTAAAAGGGAGACTAGTTCCAAAATCTTTTTATGGCTAAGGTTTAAGCATTGGGCATATAGCCTTGAGGTGGGCTATACATTCCGAATTAATAAGCTATACAACCCATTAAGTAGGGCTAGCCTTGGGCTAAGTCTTGAGCTTAATCTTGGGACTTTTTCAAATTTTCCTAAGTGCTTATTTCACTTCCTTTGGCAATTTTCCTTGCATCTAGGGGATAATTTTAGTGATTTTCGTGATTGAGCTTGAATCATAAGGCCTAAAACTTGATGTTCACATGTCCTTACCCTACAAAATGTTAAATTATAGTTAGATAAATGTTTTTCAATTAAGAACTTAGGTGAAGCTATCGACATCTTAGGCATTAAGATCTATTGGGATAGATCTAGAAGGCTTATTGGCCTAAGTTAGAGTACATACATTGATGATGTTGGCCCTAGGCACCAAGAGGGGAAGGGGGGGTTGAATTGGTGTATAAAAAAGAAATTAAGAGTAAGGGATAGAAAAGAGTAAAAAATGAGGCACATGATTTATAATGGTTCGGGTATAACCGACCCTACGTCCACTCCCCAATTCTCTACAATTGGGTGTTCCACTAACTTAGAATGGTGTTTCTAAGCTCACACCTAACTTTTACACTTTGTGTTTTCAAGGCTCACAGAACAACCTTTACACTTTGTGTTTTCAAGGCTCACACAATAACCTTTACACTATGTATTTTCAAGGCTCACATAATAATCTTTACACTTTGTGTTTTTAAGGCTCACATAATAACCTTTACACTATGTGTTTTTAAGGCTCACACAACAACCTCTCTTGAGTGTTTTCATAGGCTCACACTACAACCTTTACACTTAGTGTTTAATGCTCACACCCAACACTTACAATCTCATAAAGAAGAGAAGAAAATGAGTAGCAAAAGATTAAGAGCTTTAACACAAGTAATGAATTCTCTATCTGTCTTATTTCTCACTGTTTGGTGTAGTATTTATATCCCATACCCACCAAAAAGATGTTAAACTTTAAAGCTCAACAAATCTTCAAGACATGTTAAGCAAATTATGCATTAATTGCATGTTAGGCAGGAGTCGCGATCGCTACCGGTCAGTCATAGTCGCGAAATCCAAATTTCCATATCAGAGCCATAAATTGCGATAGAAAAATTTATTTGTGTCCAACAGTTAGTCCATGTGGCAGCTCCTCATTAGTCCATCAGGAAAATATAGCTGTTGTAGTCCAACTGCTCACAAAAGTCGTAGTCGCAAATCTTCTTTTTATAGGGCGCGATTGAGGACGCTAATCCTTCTGATTGAAAGGCAATCTTCTTCTTTTAGAATCGCAGTCGCTACCCAAAATGTTGCTCTCGTGAATTTTGTTCTCCAACAAATACCTAGGACACTTGGCATGCTGTGATTGTGGACTGGCTTCCTTCTTAATCACATTGAAAGTCGCGATTGCGACTAAGGCGCGACACACATTACGAATTCATCTGTGACTTTGGCACTCCCATTTTTGGATGAGTCGTGGCAGTGAAGATGCCCATGAATCCTTCTAGCCGAGTTTCATCCTTTCCTTAAACTAGGTCGTAGTCACAAATTACATACCACTGACCGCGAATTTGGATGAACTTTGCCTTTTTGAAGATTATGCAATCTTTCCAACTTCTAATGGAAATCTAACTTAATTTTTACAAAACAACACTTAGTTGAAACATTAGATATGATCAATCTCTTTTGTCAAGATCAAAAGAGGTCCAAGACTTAGGATTAACCATCTTATTCCAACAATCTCCCCCTTTTTTATTTTGACAACCTAGATTGATCCTCAGGAAAAAATAATGCATAAATGTGAAGTTGGAGTGTAATATGATTCAATGAATACTTAAGGTGAAATTTACTAAGTATGACATTCAATTATTCAAAGTGAAATTTCTAAAAATCCTCAGTATGATAGTATGATGCTCATGATGCTCTTCCTGTACTTATGCTATTATTTACTAGTTATTTTCCCTCTCCCTTAGACTTAGATTCTTTTTATCTATTTCTCCCTTTTTGGCAAGATCAAAAAGAGGGTTCATGAGGGAAGAGAATACATGCATAAGTAGTTAAGTAATCATAAGGAGTAAATGCATAAACAAATGCATATAACAAGTAAAGCAACCATATAACACAAAATTTTAGCAGAGAAATAACTATATATATATATATATGTGTGTGTGTGTGTGTGTGTGTGTGTGTGTGTGTATGTGTGTAAACTTGGAAACAAGTTGTGTGGGATCACATTTTTGCCAAAAAAAATACAAAAGAGATCCTAAACTAGAAAGTAGGAGAATCATCTCTAGAAAAGTCTTCATCTTCACCCTGATCTTCAGCCTTATCTCCATCCTTAACATTATCATTGCCTTCTTCTTCATGAGTATCATCAAACTCTATGAAGTCCGAAAGATGGCAATGAGGGACTTTTAACTTCTCTTGCAAATCAATCATATCACTATGAAGATGAGATAGGACCATAAATATCATTTTCATCATCCTCATCAACTTGTCAAGCTTGTTGTTGATGTTTGCAAAAGAGAGTTTAGCCTTAGGCTTTGGCTGATGAGGGATGGATGGAGCTCCTTCTTCAATAGCCAATCTTTTCCTTTTGGAAGCTTGTGAAAAATCCACTTTCTCTGCTCCAATGGCACCTAGGTTATACGCATAAGTGTCTGGATGAATAGCCTTGGCATTGATAAGGTAGGTGAGATCAAGGAAGTTTTATGAAGGGAAAAGTTTCTTAGTGAGGAATTTTTCATTTTCCTCATCAAGTGCTGCTGTAAAGCGGTAAATGGCTACGATATGTGAAGGGGGGCAGGAATTGGCTCTTGGGTTTGGTACTCATGTGGATCAACTGATCCATAAGATACCGACCAGTTTGAATTGGTTTATTTTTGACAAGGCATAAAAGAAATGCGAAGTCTTTTTGTGATACTTTCTCGTTACCATTAGCTCTAGCGTTTATTGAAAAGGTGATGATGCGATGGAGTATCCAAAGGGGTAGGGTCTTAATGTGTTTGGCTAGGGAGGATCTTGGGTCGTTTGGTTTCAATCAAAATTTTCGTCCAAAATTAGGAATAAATAACAACAACTATGGAGATTATGAAGGAGATGTTTTCTCTAACTTAAAGATTGAAAAAAGAAGAAAGTTGGTCAAAATTAATATAAAAGAGATTGCCAAAGGCTTGGAACACTAACCTGCATTGCCCTGCTCTTGAATCGGCTTTTATGACTCAATTGGACCGTGCACATGAATTCCCACACAATTTATTCATAACCAGGTTCATCCAGAAAGATGAACTCGTTCTAGCCCAAATTGGAGAGGAAAACACAAATTTATGTGTTAATACCCAAGGTTTCTAGTAGAAAGGTAAAAGGAATCTTATTAAGGAGATGATTTTGGAAGAATTGGCCTTGTACCTTTCTTTCTCCTCCTTGGAAATACCTTTCATGAGGTGGAGTGCAAGTGGAGCAGATGGCTGAGCCACTGCTTTGCCCTTGTCTGCTTTAGAAATATTCTTTAAAGCCATTTCAAAGGATGAAAAGGATTTGAAGATTTTAGAGAGTTTTAAGAAAGAGAAAATGATGTAGGAAGTGAAGTGAGGATGATATTGTTGAATGGGGTATTTATAGCCATTTGAAGTCTCTGTAAAAGGCTAGAAACAAATTGATTGAGAGATAGAAATGGTTGGCAATCTAATCACTTAAATGTCTAGGCATTTACCCTAATTCGCATTCATGAATCTATGAGTCGCATCGTGAATTCCAAAAATGTGAGTAATCGACAAATTTTCCTCAGGAATACGCGTTTCAATAGTAAAAAATTTGAATTGATTAAAACTCGCGATGAAGCTTGATTCTTGTGACTGTGATTTGAAGCTTGACAACTGGGTGACTAGGACTTGTAATTTATGATTGTGAAGATAGAATAGTGATATTGAATTATGAGTTAGCAAGGGTAAGGATGAAAAACTAAGTTTTGAAAGAATCAAAATTGTGGTCCACATGGAAAATGCCACACAGAAAACATAAGACATACAATTAACAAACAACACACATAGCAATCATACATAAAATCAAAATTTTCACTTTGGGGAGCTTCCATCAAGCATTTCCAATTCTCTCTTAATGAAGTTCATTCTTTCTTCATTGAGAGGTTTAGTGAAAATATCTCTTAATGAGGTTTTGTGTCAATAAACTCTAACACAAGATCACCCTTTTGTACATGATCTCTAAGAAAATGTTGTCTAATATCTATGTGTTTACTCCTAGAGTGTTAGATTAGATTCTTAGAAAGATGAATAGCACTAGTGTTATCACATTTAATAGGAATGTGATCAATTACTTTGCTGAAATCCTTCAATTGTTATTTCATATAAATAATTTGGGTGCAACAATAACCCGCATAACATACTCGACTTCTACGGTGGATAAGGCAACTGACACTTGCTTTTTGCTAAAGCAAGATACTAGACATTCTCCTATAAATTGGCAAGTTTCCAAAGTGCTTTTTTCTATTTAATAAGCTACCCGCATAATCCGCATCCGAATATCCTTCGAAACTAAAGGATGAATCCCTAGGATACCATAACCATAAGTGAATTGTGCCATGCAAATACTTAAAAATTCTCTTAACAACATTTAAGTGCGACTCTTTAGGAGAGGATTGGAACTTAGCACACATATAAACACAAAATATGATATATGGCCTAGAAGTAGTAAGATAAAGTGAAGATTGGATCATACCTTGATATCTCTTTTCATCTACCATCTTACCCAATTCATCTTTGTTTAGTTTGATGGTAACACTCATGGGGGTCTTAGCTACTTTACAACCATCCATGCCAAACTCCTTGAGTATTTCCCTTATGTATTGGGTGTGGTTTATGAAGATCCCTTCTTTGGTTTGCTTGATTTGTAGACCGAGAAAGAATTTGAGCTCTCCCATCATGCTCATTTTGAATTCTCTAGTCATACACTTAGCAAAATCCTCACAAAGAGACTCATTAGTAGCACTAAAAATGATAACATTAACATAAATTTGAATAATTAGTGTATCATGCTTGTGCTTTTTAACAAATAATATGGTGTCCACCTTTCCTTTTTCAAAATCACTTGTTAAGAGAAATGAACTAAGCCTTTCATACCAAGCTCTTGGAGCTTGTTTCAATGCATATAAGGCTTTGTTCAATTTAAAAACATGGTTTGGAAAATAATGTGACTCAAAACCAGGAGGTTGTTCAACATAAACTTCCTCCTTAATGATTCCATTCAAAAATGCACATTTAACATCCATTTGAAAAAGCTTAAAATTCATATGGCATGCATAAGCTAAGAGAATCCTAATGGCTTCCAATCTTGCAACAAGGGCAAAGGTCTCATAATAATTTATGTCTTCCTCTTGGTTGTATCCCTTAACAAATCTAGCTTTATTTCGAGTGATAAGACCTTGCTCATCTAACTTGTTCCTAAACACCCATTTGCAACCTACAATGGAGTGTTCTTTAGGCCTAGGGACAAGTTTCCATACCTTGTTTCTCTCAAATTGGTTGAGTTCCTCTTGCATAACAAGTACCCAACTCTCATCATCAAGAGTATCATCAATTGATTTTGCCTTAAGTTGAGAAACGAATGTAAGATTATTATCTAAAGGATTAAGTTAAGATCTAGTACTTACACCTTTAAAGGTATCACCAATGATCAAATCCTTAGTGTGATACTTGCAAAATCTCTAATCTTTAGGTAGATCTTGGCTTGGCTCATCTCTTTGTTGAAGTTGTAGCTCCTCATCTTCCTTTGACGATTTGCCTCCTTCCTTGCTTTTGTTCTCTCTTCTTGTGGTGTCTTCCAATTCTAGTTTTTTTAAATCACCTACAAGATCATCAACAAAAACACCTTTCCAAAGATCAAGTTTACTAGATTCATTAAAGACAACATTCATAGACTTCTCAACTACCATTAAACTTTTGTTAAAGACTCTATATGCCTTGCTAGAGGTGGAATTGCCTAAGAATATTCCTTCATTAGTTTTGGAGTCAAATTTCCCAAGATTATCCTTAGTATTTAAAATATAGCACTTACATCTAAATACTCTTAGGTATGAAATCTTAGGTTTTCTACCATTCCATAGCTCATAAGAAGTTTTATTTAAAATGGGTCTTTTGAAAACTCTATTTACAAAGTAACACGAAATATTAATGGCTTTGGCCTAAAAGTAATTTGGTAAAGAATACTCATTGAGCATGGTCCTAGCCATTTCTACTAATGTTCTATTTTTTCTCTTTATAACACCATTTTGCTGTGGTGTCCTAGGAGTTGAAAAATTATGAAAAACTCCATTGTCCAAACAATAAGTTTCAAAAGACTCATTGTGAAATTCCTTTCCATGGTCACTTATAATAGAAGAAATGAAGTAACCTTTTTCATTTTAAACTCTTTTTACAAAACTCTTGAAACCTTTAAAAGTATCACTCTTATGATGTAAAATGGATACCTAAGTAAACCTAGAGTAGTCGTCAACTAAGACTAGTGCAAAATGCTTTCCACCTAAGCTAGCACTCCTATTAGGTCCTATCAAGTCCATGTGAACTAGTTGAAGAGGTTTAGTAAAACTCATAACATTTTTTCCTTTGTGGGAAGCTTGATGTTACTTCCCTATTTGGCAAGGACCACATGCCTTGTCTTTAGTGAAATTCAGCTTGGAAAGGCCTTCCACCAACTTTCCTTTAGATAAGCTTTGAAGAAGATCCATGTTTGCATGCCCAAGCCTTCTATGCCATATCCATGCTTCATTGCTTAAAGACATTAGACACTTAAAAGATTAGTTAGCCAAATTGTCTAAGTTAATTGAGTAGGTATTGCCTTTCCTTTCACCCTTAAAAATAACCTCATCATCTACTTAAGTGGTGACTCAGCATTCCCTAGGATCAAAGGTGACTTTATTACCTTTATCACACAATTGACTTACATTCAATAAATTATGTTGTAAGCCACTAACTAATAAAACATTATCAATTAATGAACAACCATTCCTACTAATGGTTCTAATGCCAATTACCTTACCCTTGGCATTATTTCTAAATATGACATCTCCACCTTCTTTTTCTTTCAATGCCGTGAATAGCTTTCTATTTCCAATCATATGCTTGGAACATCCACTATCCACATGTTGATTGCTTGATTTGGTGGCTGCCACACTCCCCTACAAAACAAAAGTGAGTTACCTTTTCTTAGGTACCCAAGCATGCTTGGGTCCTAAGGGGTTAGAAGATGAAGGGTCCTCTAATTTGAGGTGAGCCTTCCTAATAAAACAATGAATGTTAACATGCCCATATTTCATGCAATAATGACATTAGAGTTAAGACTTGTGAGTCTTTCTCTTATGCATAAATTTAGTATGAGTAGGAGTCCTTCTCATACCTTGATTATATGAATGCATGCATGTACATGTATGATGAGTAAAAGTAGAGAATTTCTTATGAGAGTGACCATGCTGTTTGTTGTACATGTAGGCATGGTTAGCTCTTTGATTATTGGCTCTTGAGCTTGGGGGAGCCTTACCTTTTCCTTTAGGCTTAGGAGGCTTAGTGCTAAGAGCACTTTTCTTCCCAATTACCTCAACTCTTAAGGTTTGAGGTTCTGAAGATCTAACAAATGTGCTTTGAGATGATGAGGAGGCTCCATTAAAGCCTCGACCATGTCTAATTAGTGGTGGTATTTGTGACACAATCAATGTGTCCAAGGCTTCCTTTCCTTTATGGAACTTGGAGATTGAGCTTTTAAGCTCAATGCTTCTCTCTTAAAGAGTTATTCTCCTTTCTTAATGAAGCCAATGAAGTAGATGATGTAGAAAGATTTTCCATATATTTTTTTAGCTCATCATTTGATGCTCTCAATTCGCTTACAATGTCATTGAGGGATTTATAGTCATCCTCTAATTTTTAACATTTTCTTTTATAAGTCTTCATTTGTGACTTATTTTTGTCACATCTTATAGTTAGATCCTCTATAAGCTCTTCATCTATCTTATCAAATTCAAAATCAAAATGAAAGTGAGAAGAAGTACTTACCTCATTTGTAGAATCTTCTTGTGCCATGAAACAAATTTTGGCAACTTCTCCTTCATCTTCATCTTTACTTAAGCTGTCATCCTAAGTGACTGAAAAGCTTTTCTTCTTCTCCTTGTCTCATCTTTTCTTCTTCTTTAATTTGGGACAATCGTACTTAATGTGGCCTTGCTTGCCACATTCATAGCAAGTGACATCATTAGATCTCTCTCTTGGACTAGGAGCTGTCTTCTTGAAGCTTTTTCTTTCTTTTCTTCTTCTAATAAACTCCTTTGTCCTTTTTGAGAGCATTACTAGCTCCTCTTCTTCCTTGTCACTTTCTTTATCACTGAAGGTAATTTTTGCCTCATTCTCCTTTGTTGAGGACATGAGAGCTAGGGTTCTTCTTTCTTTTTCTAGTTAATCTCCTTGGTGTCTCAGTTTCTTCATTTGCACATCTTTTTGTAAGGCCAGCTCATAAGTTAAGAGTTTGCCTATCAAAACATCTATTGGAACCTTCCCAATCTCCAGATTGGACTATTGGATGCTGCACACTCAAGCACCAAACTTATCTAAAGGAAGAGTTTTGAAAATTTTTATGTTTATCTCATAGTTCGTGAGAGTCCTTCTAAATTTCTTCATGTTGGTGATGATGGATAAGAGCCTATTCATCATTTCAGTGATGCTTCCATGGTCCTTCATCATGAATAACTCCTATTTTGTCACGTACATCTCTAAATGGCTTGATTTAACTAGTATTGTGCCTTCATGGTAGTTTTCAAGAGTCTTCCAAATGGCATGTGTTGTTTGGCAATATTGCACTCTTCTAATCTCTTCTGTAGGAGAGAGCTTAAAATAATGGCCATTGCCCTTTTGTTTTTGCCATTTGATCTCCTATGAGCTTCAATCCATTCTTCCCTTGGAATGAGTTCTTCAATTCCATCCACTACTTTAGTGGTTGGCTTCCATTCTTTGACAACCACATCCCAAAGTTCCACCACATCTATATGAAGGTAAATTTTTATCCTAAACTTCAAATGAGTATAGTCGGATCCATCAAAATAGAGGTGTGAGTGGATTCCCTCTTGTGCCATGAACTCTGCTCACTCAATTAAGGCTAGAATGTGAGACTTAGTTCTGATACCACTTATTGGCCCTATGCATCAAGAAGAGGGGTTGAATTAGTGTATAAAAAAAGTAAGAGTAAGGGATAAAGAAGAGTAGAAAATGAAGCACATGATTTATAGTAGTTCGGGTATAATCGACCCTATGTCCAATCCCTAATTCTTCGCAATTGAGGGTTCCACTAACTCAAAATGGTGTTTCTAAGCTCACACCTAACTTTTACACTTTATGTTTTTAAGGCTCACACAACATCCTTTACACTTTGTATTTTCAAGGCTCACACAATAACCTTTACACTTTGTGTTTTCAAGGCTCACACAATAACCTTTACACTATGTGTTTTTAAGGCTCACACAACAACCTCTCTTGAGTGTGTTCACAAGCTTACACTACAACCTTTACACTTGGTGTTTAATGCTCACACCTAACACTTACAATCTCATAAAGAAGAGAAGAAAATGATTATTTCATAGCTACACTCAAATGAGTGAAATATTGCTTAGGACTTCTAATTTTTTATTAACTATTTAGGGGTCAAGAGGAAGGAGGCATACTTTGGTATAACCATAATTAGTTACATATGAAGGATCAATAGTGGACCCAAAGGCCTTTCAGTAAGTAAAACCCCTTATGGAATTAACAATTGGAGCCTATAGGGGTAGTATTTTAGTAATACCCCACTTTGATCTAAATAAAATTCTAGGCACGAAAGGCTTCTAGTTTAAATAGGTAAACTAGAAGGACTACCCAATGTTCACCCAAATAAAGATTATGTTTAAAAATTAGGCACATCTTGGAGAAAAGGTTAGCCACCCCTTAAGTCACCTAAATTTTAGGATATAGCCTTTAGGAATCTTTAGTTCACAATTACAAGTTTTGTACTTATCAATTATTTAGTCTATTTTAGAAAGGCCCTAATCACACTTCTAGTGGATATCCATTCATCCATACCAAGTAAAACATTATACTCATTCACCATAGGGTGTTCATGTAATCTCATAAATGGCATATAATATGCAATTATTGGTCTTCTAACCTATAAAATCAAACATAAATTAGTTCCTGGAGTTAAGGAACAAAATATGAAAAGGGGTAGTCCTCAGATCTAGTTAAAGCCAACTAATTATGCAAGGGCAATGTCTTCCTTACTTAGGTTAAGGAATACTTTAGCAACTTATGTTAAATTGCTCATCAAAATTGGTCACAAAATAAGTTATTCATGTCTCTAACATGCTATCCTAATCACCAAATCATGTTCAAATGATAAACAAGTAGACTTGTTATGCATTCATGGTACAATATGGATCATAAAGTTTATGTGTGTAATAAAGAGTAAGATAATCAAAGTATGGGTTTGTAATTACAAAGATTGGGAGTGAATTATTATTATTTCATATTAACTCTAATAGAACAACTATACACATTGCATGAGATACGAACAAGGTTGATTTTCAATCCTTATTCATATATAACACAAGTCCCAAGTTTTCATTCAAAGATCAAACAAGATAAATTCTTAAATCTCAATTAGACCTTTAGAAAACTTATTTCTAACAACCTTTATTTTAAAGATTTAAAAGGTAATAATCTCAACTTGAAATTACCTAGGTAATTTAAGACCTAAAACTCATTTAACAATCTCACCAAATCATATTTAGAACTCAAGAAGATAATTAATCTCACAAGCAAATTTTGCTTAAAAGAAATATTATTCGTTCATTGATATATTTGGCCAAATATGATGACTATATATAATCTTTACATTGCTTCAAGAAAACCTTAAAAGAATACTTCATGTTTAGGCCTTACATGTTTGGTCGAATCTTCCTATTTTATTAGGAAAGAGATACCCCTAAACTAAATAGGAAAAAACTAAAAAATACATAAGATATATTAATAACTATAAAAGAAGTTTCTTGCATAAGTAAATAACAAAAGCTGAAGTTTCTTGCACAAGTAAATAACAAAAGCTTCCTAATTAGAAAAGAAATAGGTTTTCACCTAATGAAAAAATCTTAAGAAGAATAGGAAAATCTTGCCAACCAAGCATAATCTTACAAAAACCTTGACCTGATGCCCTATCTTCCATGTTTGGCCGAATTAGGCCTCTAAAAGGGTGTCTTGGCCTAATGCTAAGGGTCATGGGTCTCTCCATATATTGGGCTCCAATGGATCAAGTTGAAAGCTTCCTTTAAAGAGTCCAAGTTGCCATCTCAATGTAATTAGGCTTCATGCATCCTATATTCTTCTTAGGCCAGTCTAATGGTTATTCCTTGTTGCATGAATGCTCAATTGCATCTTTAAACTTTTTGAGTCTTCCCCTTTTGATTGGCCCTTCAAGTTGAAGTGGATCTTTGGGCTTGCCTTGGATATTTGCATCATTCCCTCCTTCCTCAAGAGGATTCATCCTCGAATCAACACCTGCATTAAAGTTAAAAGGAGATAAATCAACAATATTAAAAGTACCATTAATGTTGCAATCACTAGGCAAGTCTGTCTTATAAGAATTATCATTAACCTTTTCTAAAACTTGAAATGGTCCATCACGCCTAGGGTTAAATTTGCTCTTTCTAAGATTAGGAAACCTCTTTTCCTAAAGTGCACCTAAACCCAATCACCAGGTTCAAACACAAGTTTTATATGCCCTTTTATTAGCATGTTTAACAACTTTTTCATTCCTTTTTTCAATATTCATGCAAACCTTCTCATGCAAAGACTTAACAAATTATCCCTTTTTTTTCCTATCTCCATCTAGTCTCACGTCTATAGGCAAAGGAAGAAAATCCAAAGGACTTAAAGGAACAAACTCAAATAATTTCAAAAGGACAATAATAATGCACACTATAATTATAAGCAAATTCAATGTGTGGGAAACATTCTTTCCATGTTTTCCAATTCTTTTTAATCATCACTAATAATAATTGTCCTAAAGTTTGATTCACAACTTTGATTTGTCCATCGATTTAGGGGTGATAAGTAGTAGAAAATAATAACTTAGTTCCCAACTGTCCCCACAAACTTTTCCAAAAGAAACTCAAAAATCTTGTATCCTTATTACTAACAATAGTTTTTGGTATACCATGTAATCTCACAATTTATTTGAAAAATGAGTTTGGAACATTAATGACAACATTGATTTTATGACATGGAATAAAATGTGCCATTTTAGAAAATCAATCAACCATAATAAAAATGGATTCATTAACTTTTTTAGACCTAAGTAAACCCAAAACAAAGTCTATTGAATTATCAACCCAAGGTATGCCAGGAATAGGTAAAGGCATGTATAATCCAAGTGGTTTACATTTAGACTTAGCTTGTTTACATGCAACACATTTATCACAAATCTTTTGAACATGTAATTGCATATTTAGCTAATAAAAGTGTTCATGTAAAGCATTTAAAGTCTTTTTGTACTAAAATGTCCTATCAGTCCCCCTCCATGTGCTTCCCTCACAAGCAATTCACATAAGAAACAATTAAGCACACATAACTTGTTATTCTTGAATAAGAACCCATCATGCCTAAAACAATTTTCATGGGCAAGTTTTTTAGAAGCAGCATAGAATCGGATAAAGTCATGGTCTTGTTCACATGACTCCTTGATGTATTCAAATCCCAATAACTTAGCATCCAAAGTAGAAAGAAACACATACCTACAGGATAAAGCATCAACCATAGTATTTTCCTTACCTTGGAGATACCTTATGACATATGGAAAAAATTCTATGAACTTACTCAATTTGGCATGTCTTTTGTTGAGTTTTTGTTGGCCTTTTATGTACTTCAAACTTTCATGGTCGATATGGATAATAAATTCTTAAGGCCATAGGTAGTGCTGCAATGTTTGTAAGGCTTTAACCAAAGTGTACATCTCCTTGTCATAGGTTGGGTAGTTTAAGGATGCTCCATTAAGTTTCTCATTAAAATAGTTAATAGGCTTTCCTTCTTACATGAGTACGACTTCAATTCATATACTTAAGGAATCACATTTAATTTCAAAGGTATTAGAAAAATTAGGCAAAGACAATAAAGTTGCACTAGTTAACTTAGATTTAAGTAAAGAAAAAGTATTCTCTTATGCATTTCACCATTGAAAGCCAACATTCTTCTTTATCACTTCGATTAGTGTTGTGACTACGGTACTAAAATCCTTGACAAATTGTCTATAAAAGCTTGCCAAGCTATGGAAAGAATGCACATCCCCAACATCCTTTGGCATAGGCCAGTCCTTGATAGCCTTGATATTTTTTTCATCTACCTCAATTCCTTGCTCACTTACATAAAACCTAGGAACACAACTTTGATTATACAAAAAGGATACTTCTTAAGGTTAGCAAATAACTTTTTCTTTCTCAAAACATCAAAAACTAACTTAACATGCTTAACATGATCTTTCAAAGATTTTGAATGTATAAGAATGTCATCAAAGTACATAACCATAAATTTACTAGGAAAAGCTTACAAAACATGGTTCATTAATCTTATGAAAGTGCTAGGTGCCTTAATCAAAGCAAAAGGGATAACCATCCACTCATATAAGCCATATTTTGTTTTAAAAGCAATTGCCCACTTATCTCTCTCCCTCATCTTAATTTGAAGCCACTCTTAAGATCAATTTTTGAAAGCATTTTAGCTTAATACAATTCATCAAGCCTAGGAATAGGATGTTTATATTTTACAGTTATATTATTTATAGCTCTACAATCAACACACATTCTTTAAGTTCCATCCTTTTTAGGTACAAGTAAAACAAGAACAGTGCAAAGGCTCATACATTCCCTTATCAAACCTTTGTTCATTAGCTCATTAATTTATCATTGAAGCTCTTTCATCTCATCGAGATTACTCTTAAAGGCTAGCCAATTTGGAATTTGAAAGCCTGGATTAAAATTGATTTGATGTTTTATCCCTCTCAAAGGTGGTAATCCTTTAGGCATCTCTTTGGGAAAGAAGTCATCATAATCCTATATAATAGAAATAAAAACATTAAGTAAAGAAATGGTTAAGTCATTGGTAGAAAAGTAAACTTCTTTGTACAATATCAAAACATGGGTGTTTGGGCTAGATAGGCTTTCCTTTTTTCTCTCTCTTTTGCATAAAAACTTCTTTTCACATCCTCTCCTTTTACATGCCTCTCTTTTTTTTTTTTTTTTTGGGCATCCTCTCTCTGCTTTCTTTTTACCACTCTAATCTAGCAACTATAACAACCATATTCATTTTACAAAACTCATATCATTCATGTCCAAAATACATATGTATAAAGGTTTTATCCATCCTACACACACAATCCAACATGTATTTGATGTACATATATTTATATGACACAAGGAGAGAGAGAGTTAGGATTCAACCGACACGATAACCTGTGGTCCATATGTCTTAATGTAAAACTCAAAGCACCAAAGTATCCAATTTCTATTCTTCAGTATCTGAAAAAAATTTGCAATTTGGTGAGTCGTGATTCAGTGAATAAAAACAATAATCAAATTCTCATGGCATAATCCATAATCAAATATCATCAAGATACATTGCAAGTATAAATATTGGTTATGTAAGTGCAAATGCAATAACTTTGTTTTTGTCGTGACCATGCAAGGTAAACGTTGCTCTCGGGATATTCATGTGATTCATGTAACATATGATTTAGGACCTATTGGTCCATCTTTCTGTAATTTATTTGACATATGATTTGGGACCTATTGGTCCATCTTCCATGTGATTTGCAAGTGTTTGACAAGTCGATCACAATGCCTTTTAGTTCCATGTGCAAGTGCTTATTCACAAATGATACACCAAGTGATCGTTAAGAGCATTTGATTCTCACTTGGCCTGTATTCCTATGTAATATGTAACAATTCAATCATATATACATGTAATAGAACATAATCATATTATTCCCATGTGACATGTAACAATTCAATCATTCTCACTTGACTTATATTTTCATGTAACATGTAACAATTCAATCATATATACATGTAATAGAACATAAACATATCATACAATTATCACATACACCCATTGAGTCCAATTATGGGTTTTACTCACCTTTTGATGTTACCGACCTTTACGGTAGGTTTGGTTCTCTCTCTAGGGCTTCCTCAAAGTTTTAAGATCCTATAATTTGATACATACATGGTTATAAGTATGTCAAAATGATTATGAATGCTTGGTATGCAGTTATGGTATGATCCATGCAAGTGGACCTAGTGTTTATGCATATATTCCTAATAGGGTAGCCTGAGCTCGCTACACTCTC
>CATIWR010619898.1:0-12792 GCA_949677035.1 Omphalea diandra | reverse complement strand
AATTTGATGAGATAGATGAAAAGCTTCTAGAGGCTCTAACCATGAGGTGTGACAAGTATAAGTCACAAGTTAAAACTTATAAGAAAAGGTGTTCAAAATTAGAAGATGAATACAAGACTCTTAGTGATCTTGCAAATGAGTTGAAGACTTCTAATGAAGAACTCAAAAAATCAGTAGAAAAACTTTCCACTTCATCTTCTTCAATGGCTTCATTAAGAAAGGAGAATGACACTCTTAAAGGAGAAGTCATTGAGCTTAGAAGCTCAATCTCTAAGTTTCATAAAGGAAAAGAAGCCTTAGACACATTGATTATGTCAGAAAGACCACCTCTAGTTAGACATGGTTTAGGCTTCAATGGAGCCTCCTCATCATCTCATACCATATTTGTTAGATCTTCAGAACCTCAAACATCTAGCATTAAGGTAATTGGGAAGAAAAGTGCTTTTAGCACTAAGCCTCCTAAGTCTAAGGGCAAAAGGAAGACTCTCTCAAGCTCTAGAGCTAAGACTCAAAGAGCTAATTATGCCTACATTTACAACAAAAAGCATAGTCATACTCATAAAAAATTTTCTACTCATCATATATGTTCATGCATGCATTCGTATAACCATGGTATGAGAAGGCCTCCTACTCATACTAAATTTGTGCAAAGGAGAAAGACTCCTAAGTCTAAACTCCAATGCCATTATTGCATGAGATTTGGACATATTAATATTCATTGCTATGTTAAGATGGCTCACCTTAAATTAGAGGACCCTTCATCTTCTAACCTCCAAGGACTCAAGTATACTTGAGTACCTAAGAAAAGGTAACTTACTATTATTGTGTAGGGGAATGTGGCAACCACCAAATGTGTAGGGGAATGTGGCAACTACCAAATCAAGCAATTGATATGTGGATAGTGGATGTTCCAAGCACATGACTGGAAATAGAAAGCAATTCACGACATTGAAAGAAAAAGAAGGTGGAGATGTCACATTTAGTAACAATGCCAAGGGTAAGGTAATTGACATTGAAACCATTAGTAAGAATGGATGGTTGCAAAGCAGCTAAAGCTCCAATGAGCAATACCATCAAATTAGATAAGGATGAATCGGGTAAAGAGGTAGATGAAAAGAGATATCGAGGTATGATCGGATCTCTACTTTATCTTACTGCTTCTAGACTGGATATCATGTTTAGTGTTTGCATGTGTGCCAGGTTCTAATCCTCTCCTAGAGAATCTCATTTGAATGCTGTTAAAGGATCTTTAAGTATTTACATGGCATAATACACTTAGGGTTATGGTATCCTAAGGATTCTTCATTTAGTCTCATAGGGTTTTCAGATGCGGATTATACGAGTATCTTGTTAGATAGAAAAAACACTTTCGAGACTTGCCAATTCATAGGTGAATGCCTAGTTTTATGGTTTAGTAAAAAACAAGCATTGGTAGCCTTATCCACCGCGAAAGCAGAGTATGTGGCGGCAGTTTGTTGTTGCACCCAAGTTTTTTGGATGAAACAATAATTGAAGGATTTTGGCAAAGTAGTTTATCACATTCTCATTAAATGTGATAACACAAGTGCTATTAATCTCTTTAAGAACCCATCTGACACTCTAGGAGCAAGCACATAGATATTAGACATCATTTTCTGAGAGATCATGTGTAAAAGGTGATGTTGTGTTAGAATTTATTGACACAAATCACCAACTTACAGATATTTTCACTAAACTTCTAAATGAAGAAAGGATGAACTTTATTAAGAGAGAATTGAGAATGTTTGATGGAAGCTCCCTAAAGTGAAAATTTTGATCTTATGATTGATTGTTATATGTGTTATGCATGAGTGATGATTGTATGAATAATTTTATTATTTATTTCTAGCAGATCACATGTTTTCAAAATTGTTTCATTCTTATCCTTGCTTACTTATAATTTGCAGTCACATTCATTATTCACGATTGTGAATTACAAGTCAATCTCACCCGACTGTCAAATGTCAATTTGCAGTCGCAAAATTTACGCTTTACCCCGAATTTTGGTCAGTTTTTCAAAAATATGACCGTTAACATTTTCCCAAGCAAAATTTGTCCATTACTCACATTTTCCAGAATTTGGGGCCACGACTCATGAATTCGCGGACGTGAATTAGAGTAACTACTTAGGTAATTAGGTGATTTGATTGCCAACCGTTTCCTCTCTTTATTTAATCCATTTCTAGCCGTTTATGACCGTTTTTACACCCCTTCAAGCCTATAAATACCCCCTTCAACAGTGTTTTCATCATTTCACTACAAAACACTCTTTCTTTATCTAAAAATCTCTCAAGCCCTCTTCCTCTCTTGCTATGGCTCCCAAGAAATTCTCCAAGGCTGACAAGGGCAAGGTAGTGGCTCAACCCTCTGCACCTCCTGCCTTCCATCTCATGAAGGGAATCACTAAGGAAGAAAAAGAAAGATTCAAGGCGAACTCCTCCAAAGTGATTCTCCTAAATAAGATTCCATCGATATTCATGTTGGAGACTTTAGGCATCAATGTAGAGATCAGAGCCTTTCTCTCCAATTTGTGATGGAATGAGTTCATCTTCTGAGATGAACCCGGATATGAAGAAGTCGTACACAAATTTATGTGCACTGTACAACTAAGCCAAAAATCTTATTCGAGAATTGGCCAATACGGGTTAGTGTTTCGGGCCTTTGGTGACCCTTTCTTTATTACCTTCGAACAATTGTCTTCCCTTTTTAACCTGCAAGTCAGAGAACACATTCCCTTCATCATCTCTGCACTTGACGTTATCTACTCCGAATTTTGGTCGGAGATTTCCATTGAAACCAAACACGACCCCCGCTCCTCTTTATCTAAACACATCAAAATACTACCCCTGAGGATACATCATCGCAACATCACCTTCTCCGTTAATGCAAGAGGTAATGGTAATGAGAAGGTTTCACAAAAAGACTTGCCATTCTTATTTTGCCTTGTCAAAAACCAACCTAACCAAACCGACCATTACCTTGTGGATCAACTGATCTACATGAGTACGAAACCTAAAAACCAGTTTCTCTTGCCCTCCTACATAACAACCATCTACCATTTTGTTGGAGCGCTTGGTAAGGAGAAAGAGCAATTCCTCATTAAGAAGCTCCTTCCCTCTTAAAACTTCTTAGACCTAACCTATCTTACAAATGCCAAGGCCATACATCCGGACACATACATCTATACCCTTGGTGCAATAGGAGCAAAGAAGCTGGAAACCTCCCAAGCTTCCAAGCGAAAGAGGCTTCAAATTGAAGAAGGCAACACATAAGTCCCTCTTTTTCAACCAAAAACCAAGACAAAGTTGTCTCTTGCCACTGTTGATCTCAAGTTGGACAAGCTAATGAGGATGATGAAGAAAAGGTTCCTCTTCCTTTCACATCTTCACAGTGATATGGTAGATCTCCAAGAGAAACTAAGAGTTCCTCCTTGCCATCTTCTTGACTTCACCAAATTCGAAGATACGCAAGTTGGGGATGGCAATAAAGACGACATTGAGGATGAAGATGAAGCGGAGGGAGTACAATAAGCACCAGAAACACCATCTTCTGGAGATGATTCTCCACTACTCTAGATTAGGGATCTTTTGTATTTGTTTTTCACTTTCCTTATGTTTTTTTTTAACAAATATTGTGATCCCACAGTTATGAATATATAAAACTTGTTTCTTTACAAACATTGTTATCTTATGTGATTGATGTTATTTTCTTATCCATTGCATTTTGTTTGTTCCTTATGAATACTTATAAATGAATCTATTTTTTTCCTTATGTACCCTCTTTTTGATCTTGTCAAAGGGGGAGAGATTGTGAAAGGGAGAAAATAATAACTTGAAAAACTATAGCATAAGTGAGGGGGAGCAACAAACTTATTATCAAATTCACCTTTGATTGAATGAATGATATACTTAGCATGTTTTGTCATAAGTATTTATTGAATCATATTACAATCCAACTTCACTTTCCTACATCATTTTGACTTTAGGATCAATCTAAGTTGTCAAAATCAAAAAGGGGGAGATTGTTAGACTAGGGTAGTTAACCCTAAGTTTTGGACCTCTTTTGATCTTGATAAAGGGGATTGATCAATTCTAATGTTTCAATTTAGTGTTGTTTTGTAGTTTTTTTAATTAGTCTTTAAGTTAGAAGTTGGATAGAGATCTTAGTCTTCAAAGAATGTAAAATGACTTCTAAATCACGACTGCAATCTAAGATTCACGACCGCGATCCATGAGAAGACTTGCTAGAAACTCAGACAGATGAAATCGCAGAGTCATTCTCGACCGCGACTCATCCAAAAGAAGAACTCTAAAGGTAACAAACAAATTCGCGATGTAAAGCTTGCCTCAGTCGCGACCGCGAATTTTGAAGTAACTCAAGACACAATCAAGTCCACAATTACAGCTTGACAAGTGTCCTAGGTAACCGTTAGAAGTCAAAAATCGCGATAAGAACTTCTTGGTAGCGACCGTAAACTCAAAAGAAGAAGATGAACACTTTTGGCAGAGGAATTCGCGTCCTGTACAAGATAAATCGTGACAGCTACTTTTAAGAGTAGGTGAAAGACAACGACTATATTTTCTTGGTGAACTAATCAGAACCTGCAACGTGGACTAGCCGTTGACATAAACAGGGTTTTCCTTATAGAATTTGGAATTTGCGACTGTGAATCAAGACTATCAAGCATTTAATGCGAAAATCTGTTTAGCACACTTTGATGATTTTGTACCAGTCTTATTACAACGTCTCTTTGGTGGGTAGAGGCTATAAATACCTCAACAAACAGACGTAAATGCAAGAGAATTGATAACTTTGTACCCAAATTCTTGCAATTTTGCTACTCACTCTTTTCTATTTTTTAAGTCATTGTTGGGTGTGAGCATAAACACCAATTATAATAGGTTATAGTGTGAGCTTGTCAAAACATTAAGAGAGGTTATTGTATGAGCCTGTTAAAACATAAGTGCAAAGGTTGTTGTGTAAGCCTCAAAACACAAGTGTATAGGTTGTTATGTGAGCCTTCAAAACACAAGTGTGAAAGTTTGGTGTAAGCTTGAAAACACCTTTGAAAAATAGTGGAACACCCAATTTCTAAGAATTGGAGAGTGGACGTAGGGTTATTTATACTCGAACCACTATAAATTGTGTGTTTCTTTCCCTCGCCTCCCCCTTCTTGGTGCCTAGGGCCAATAGAAATAAATCTAGGTTATCCCATCACTATGAGATGGATGATGGATGTAGGTGTTGTTAGTTTTTTTTTTTTTTTGTGAATTAGTTAAGTTAGATATTTTTTTACCATTTTATCACAATTAATATAGGGTACTAATTAGTATAGCCAAATGCCTCATAACTAAGCAAACAACTTAGGCCTTAGCCAATCCAGCCATTAAGTGTCAAGCTAATTAAGCAATCAATGTAATGATAAGCTAGATAAGCCAACAAGTGCCAAGCTAAGTAAGCAATATAGTGCCAAGCCAAACAAGTCATCCACTACCAAGCCAAGCAACAACTGTCACTAAATTTTCATAATTGGCACTATCAACATGCAAGTGTCAAAAGATTTACTGCATTTAACAAAATGGCTGCTGCAAATGCTAGAAAACCAATTAAAAAGAGTAAAGGTTGTCCCAAGTAGATATAAAAACTAATTAGTTTCATATCTTTGATTTTGGTTTAGTTGCAATATGAGCTTTGGATATGCCATGTAATGATTATGGACATATTATCATGTATAATTTTATAGTTAGTCTTGATTGAAAAATTATCCTTAAGGCAATTATCTATATATGTCGGATTGCATAATTTTTTTAAGGCAATTTTATATTTTGATTATTCAATCACTATCAAACGTTAATATGAAACAACTAGATGATAGTTATCATTTTGTAATTTTTTAATTTTCATTATTCATTCTTTTATATTTTGATTAAATGGTTAATTTTACATTTATAATATTAATGTACATGTTTATGTGAAGGACAACTGAGATTGAGAATAATAATTTTTCATTATATTACCTCATTTACATCATCATTTCATTTTCGCACTAAACAACCATTTGTTTGCCTAACATACCCTAACATAAAATTAAAATATATTTTATATCATCTTACAACCAATAATAACCAAAACCACTAGAAAAAATATCAATAGCCAAATTCACCTATTCACGACAATCTCCTTTTTATTATTACAAAAAAACCTTATCTCTATTTTCTCATGTCTTCTTTCATACTCCTTTCTATCTTTCTTAACAAACCCACTGTGATTTGTTTTGCTTATGTGACAAACCTGCGATCCACCCATTCAAAGAATTAACAATGTCCTCTCATAGTTTGCAATATACAGAAATATCAAGTCCACACTTAAAAAAGTAGGAGACAACTTTAATTGAAATTTAACTCCCAAAATTTGAGAATAATTTTAGTTCAAAGCAGACACACTTATCCCATAATACACACATCCCAAAAACTCCTTTCAAAATTTTCATCGCTCCAAGAAATCTTCACCATACTTTCTTCTCCATAATCGTATATAGGAAGGACATTTGGTTTATTTAGCTTAGGCTTACTACTTGTACTGTTGCTAGCATAGTTTGGAGGAGAGCTAGGAGATGCCATTTATGGTTTTTATTTTGATGATGAAGACTCAAGGATGAAGACACATAAAGGAGATGCCCTATTTTTATTTGTAGATGGATTTCATAGTGTGAGTTTGTTGAGGACCCATGAGGGAGAAACTAGGAGAAAGAGGGACCAACATTGGTAAATGAAATAAGTACTCATGTGGATCTAAAGACGGATAAAAAGTAGTTGTTATATGTCCATGTCATGTTTCAGGCAAGAGTTTCGAGCTAAAGGATTTTTATGGGACTTGTTAACATTAAAAGACAATTAAGTGCATTAGTTATAAGACAATGGACAACAAGTAAAATTTATCCTAAATATGTTAAAAAGTTAATTTGGCCTTGCTTAGATTTAAAAGAAAAGGGTTAAAGGCTCAAAATGAGCCATTATCCTATAACTTTTAGAGTAACTAATTTTAAAATAAATTATATAAAATAAAATTTCAAAAATTATTATTGTAAAAGATTTAATTTTAATAATAATTTTATACTAGAGCTTCTTCTATAATTAAGATTTTGTTTTAAAAAATATCATGGAACAAGCAGTTTTTCAGTTTAACTGGATTATAATTATTTTCACCCAATTTTTTATTTAATAATAATAATATCTCAATTATAGTTTTCAAATTACAAATCCATGGAATTAGAATATAATAAGCTAGATCAAAATTATTATGAAATTTGAAATGCATTGTAATTTTTTTGTTAATTTTCTTTCTAATATTTTTTTAATATCGTGTCGTATTATTTGAAGTTTTCACATAATTCTTGAAATTTTTACATATTAGAAAAATAACCATTGAAGTAACTAAATTTAAAATAAAATCATATGCAATAAAATTTTAAAATTGTTTAATAATAAAATATTTATTTTATGATTGAAGATGCTTAAACTTTTTTTGCAATAAAAAAATTCTTGTAAAAAACAAGTAAAATACTAAAAATCCTCTCAATTTTATCATAATATATTGCTTTATTTCTTAGTTCTCAAAAATACATTAAAATCCTCATCTATTTTGTTATTCTTAAATCATAGTCTTTTATGTCAATTTTAATAATCTTTTCTATTAAATTAAAATAAATATCTAAAATGCTCTTGATGATATCCTTAAACATCTAACATCATTTTCTTATCATGTCAATCTCTTCTTAAACCAATATGTAGTTCACTCAAAAAAATAATATTGTCCTTGCCTACCTTAGGCGAAGAAAGTTAAGGCTTAAAAATTAACATCATCGATGCAATAATAAAGCTACTTGTTGACATGATGAAAACACTCTACCTTTATCCACTACCCTTAACATCCTTCATTTTTGGTAATTCATGAGCGCCAGTTTCATTGCTAGCTTTATTGAGCACATAGTCATGCTATGGTTGACATAATCATGATCTAAATGCAAGCCTTAGATTCTTAACCAATTAAACTATAAGTATGACCCTATGTCTTTCTTCGTTGTTCGCTATCCACCATTGTTGCCTAGTCAACAAATTTAATGGGTTTATTGTATATAGACATGATGTATCATATTTTGAATATAAAGATTCATATTTATTGGCCATATTTTGGTTTAGTTGAGTATGGACTCGTTGAGTTGGGTATCCAAATTTGCACGGAAGTTCATCTCTTTTCTTGTTTTTTTTCCTTTGAAAGCATGTATATATATGTTTTTTAGTATTAAGTATGACCCTATGTCTTTCTTCGTTGTTCTTTATCCACCTTTATTGCCTAGTCAACAACTTTAATGCTTTTGTCGTATATAGACATGATGGATCATGTTTTGAATATAAGGACTCATATTTATTAGTCATATTTTGGTTTAGTTGAGTATGGATTTATTGGGTTGGGTATTCAAATTCGTCGGGAAGTTCATCTATTTTCTTGCTTTTTTCTTTTAAAAGCATGTATATATATGTTTTTTAGTATTAAGGAGGGGGATTACATTGGTGAGATTTGAATCCTGACGTCCACTCTTAGATAGTCTCACCTTATCACTAGACTAAGACACCATTTATGCATATATATGTTCTTAGATTTTAAAGATTGCTCCTTTTTTTGGTTGGAAATGTAATCAAATGCAAACCCTAAAACTATACTATTGATTGATTTAAAATGAAATGCCATGTAAATTCAGATAATTAATTAGATTTTCCTTTTTGTTAAAAAATAACAATGAAGGTTGTGTTTTTTATTTGAATATTTGTGACTATAAAAAAATGATTTTCCTTTTTTAATCTTGTCTATCATTTGAAATAGAAATATAATTTTTATGATTTGACAAGTTTTTTTTTTTGATGTTATTATGGGATAAGATAATGAGGATAAATTTTAAAAATTTATTACACTATAAGGGTATATATGATATTTAATTAAAATTTATTGATTCTTTTGTATTTGACTAATGGAAGAAGTCTATAAAATTGATATTAATCAGTCTAAAGATGACCAAGCAAAGGATGATTTACATTTTTAAGAATTGAAGGATGAAATAATATGTTATGATAAAATTTGGGAAGTTTTAAATATTTTACTGAATAAAAATTATAAAATGACAAGATGTTTATGATAAAATTTAGGAACTTTTTAAATATTTTACTCAATAAAGTTATAAAATGACATACCAACTATATTTTGTAATTATAAAATGACATACCTAATTGGGGCAATTCAAGCACAAATATTTATCAAATTGAATTTTTATTCTTTTAGTTTAATTAAAATGGAAGTTTTAATTATTTAGCAAATAAATATAAAGGAAGGATAGATATCATGAAAACACCTCTCTTTCTATCTCTCACCTTCCTTACCTTAGTCTGTGTGTGTGTGTGTGTGTGCATATGTGTGTGTGTTACATTCATCTTCAAATTTGGTGTTAAAAAAGCCAAGGAAATCAAGCCATTTACCATTGCATTCTACGAAATGACTAAGTGTATTTATTTAGTAGCTTAGCATTATTGTACTTTACTCTACACACTCTTTTCATTTGAGTATGGAGAGGGAAGAAGTAACAATAGATATTTATGCTTGATGAATTACATGGCTCTTGTTTTATTTTCTAACTTTGATTTCAAAAATGGCTATTATCAAATTCGCATGTGTTGGCCTTAGGCACCAAGAAAAGGGGGTTGAATTGGTGTATATAAAAAAAAATTAAGAGCAAAGGGATAGAGAAGAGTAGAAAATGAGGCACATGATTTATAGTGTTTGGCTTTAATCGACCCTATGTCCACTCCCTAATTCTCTATAATTGGGTGTTCCACTAACTTCAAATAGTGTTTCTAAGCTCACACCTAACTTTTACACTTGTGTTTTCAAGGCTCATATAATAACCTTTACACTATGTGTTTTTAAGGCTCACATAATAGCCTTTACACTATGTGCTTTTAATGCTCACACAACAACTTCTCTTTAGTGTTTTTACAGGCTCACACTACAATCTTTACAAATGGTGTTTATACTCACACCAAACAATCACTTAAAGAATAGAAAAGATTGGGTAGCAAAATTGCAAGAGTTTGGTTATAAACTTAATGAAATGTCTTGCATTTACATCTGTTTGGCGAGGGATTTATAGCATTTACTCACCAAAGAGATGTTGCAATAAAACTAGTAGCAAATCTCTAAAGTATTCCAAACAGATTTTGCATTAAATGTTTGTCAGGCTTCATTTGCGGTCACAATATTTTAATTTCCATACGGGGGCCAGAAATTGAGGTAGAAATCCTCGTTTGTGTCTAACGGCTAGTCCACGTGTCATCTTCTCATTGGTTCACCCAGAAAATATAGCAATTGTCTTTCACATGCTCACAAAAGTAGCGGTCACAATTTTTCTTGTACAGGGCGCTACTTAGGATGCAAATTCGTTTGTCAAAATGTTCATTTTCTTCTTCACGAATCGCGGTCACTACCCACAAGTTGCCATCGCAATTTTTGTCTTCCAACGAACACCTGGAACACTTGTCATATTGTGGTTGTAGATTTAATTCCCTCTTGAGTTACTTTGAAAGTCGTGGTCGCGACTGAGACGCGACACTCACCACGAATTCGTCTGTAACTTTGGCACTCCCATCTTATGATGAATAGCAACAAAGAAGTGGCCCACGAATTCGCCTATCCAATTTTCAACCTGTCTTAAGTTAAGTAGCATTCACGATATTTAAAGTTACAGTCGCGAATTAGGAGACACTTTGCTTTCTTTAAAGATTATGAACTACATCCAACTTCCAATTTATAAACTAACTAAAAACTATAAAACAACATTTAATTGAAATATTAGAATTGATCAATCTCTTTTATCAAGATCAAAAGAGATCCAAAACTTAGGATTAACCATCCTAGTCCAACAATCTCTCTCTTTTTAATTTTGATAACTTATATTGATCCAAAGGGAAAATAATGCAGAAATATGAAGTTGGAGTGTAGTATGATTCAATGAATAATAAAGGTAAAATTTCCTAAGCATGATAGTTTGATGCTCCCCCTCAACTTATGCTATTTTTTGCAAATTATTTTCTCTCCCTCTTAGACTTAGATTGTTTTTAGTTTCTATCTCTTCCCCTTTGGCAAGATCAGAAAGAGGGTGTAAAAGGGAAATGAAAACAAGTATAAGTGTACATAAGGAGCAAAATAAGAATGCAAATCATAAAGATAAAGTTTATCAATCACATAAGATAAGAATTTGCAAAGAAACACAAATTTATTTATTTATAACTATGGGATCACAATATTTTTAAACATAAACACAAATAAATAAAAAACAAGAAAAATACAAAAGATCTCTAATCTAGAAGGTTGGAGAATCATCATCATCTCCAGAAGTTTCTTCATCTTACTCATGTATGGCTCCTTTTGCTTCATCCTCATCCTCAACTTCTTCATTGCCACATTCATCTTGTGTATCTTCAAATTTAGTGTAGTCTGAAAGATGATAAGGAGGAACCCCTAACTTCTCTTGAAGATCCACTATGTCACTATGAAGATGTGAGAGATATAGGAATCTTCTTTTCATCATTCTCATCATCTTGTCCAATTCCTGATTAATGGTGGCAAGAGACAACTTAGACTTGGGTTTTGGTTGAGGAGGAGGGACTGTAATTGCTCCTACTTCAATGTGGAGTCTCTTTCTCTTAGAAGCTTGTGAAGTTTCCATTTGTTTGGCCCCAAATGCACCCAAGGTGTAGGCATAAGTATCCGAGTGTATGGCTTTAGCAATTATGAGGCAAGTGAGGTCAAGAAAATTTTAGGAGGGAAGAAGCTTCTTGGTGAGGAATTTTTCTTTTTCCTCATCAAGGGCTCCAGCGAAATGATTAATGGAAGTGATGTGTGAAGGCAGATGGAATTGACTCTTGGATTTGGTACTCATGTGAATCAATTAATCTACAAGGTACCAACTAGTTTGTATGGGTTTATTTTTGACAAGGCAGAAAAGGAATGCCAAGTCTTTTTGGGACACTTTCTTGTTACCATCCTCTTGCATTTATGGAGAAGGTGATGATACGGTGGAGTATCCAAAGGGGTAGGGATTTAATGTGTTTGGCTAAAGATGAGCGATGAATGTTTTTGGTTTCAATGGAGATTTCTGACCAAAACTCAGAATAGATAACATCAAGCGCGAAGATTATGAAAGGAATGTTTTCTCCAACTTGTAAATTGAAAAGAGAAGAAAGTTATTCAAAAGTTATGTAGAAAGGATCGCCAAAGGCCCATAATACTAACCCATATTGACTCGCGAGAGATTTGACTTTGCGACTAATTTAGACGATGCATATGAATTCTTGCATAACTTCTTCGTATCCGGGTTCATCTCAGAAGATGAACTTGTTCCAACCAAGGTTTAAGAGAAAAGCACGAATTTCATTGTTGATGCCCAAGGTTTCTAACAGAAAAGTGGAAGGGATCTTGTTAAAGACGATAATCTTGAAGGAATTGGCTTTGTACTTTTCTTTCTCCTCCTTAATGACTCCTTTCATGAGTTGGAGTGCAGGGGGTATAGAGGGTTGAACCACTCCCTTCCTTTTTCTACTCTTGTGAACTTCTTTGGGCCATTGCAAGGGATGAAGAGAATTTGGAAGAATTGGATAACTTTAAAAGTAAAAGAGTTTAATAATATGATGAAGTGATGAAAATCATTGTTTGGAGGCTTTATATAGC
>CATIWR010619743.1:0-30802 GCA_949677035.1 Omphalea diandra | reverse complement strand
GCCTTTTTTTTTTTGTTATATTATATTTTTCTAATAATATATAAAAATATAATATATATTTTAGATATATATATATATATATATATATATATATATATATATATATATATATATATATATATATATATATATGAGATAATAATCATATATTTAAAATTAAGGTATATTATGTTTAGTACCTTATATAGGTTTGATGTATATATTTACATTTTATATGTATTTTAATTGGACTTTTATTAATCTCTAATTAAAAATAATTTTATGAGTTGATATAGATATCACCACCAAAGTGGAACATCTATTAAAATTCGTAAAGTTATTTTTAATTTTTGCGAAGAGATAATTCTGAATTAATGTATATAATAACCTGCCTAACTTGATTTTAGAAGTGAGTGTTGGAATGAAGCTATTTATGTTAAAAGTTGCATTAGTCGAGAGAGTTTGTCTTCCCAAATGGGATAGATTTCTCGAAAACTTGTGTAATCTCGATTATGTGCTTCATAATTAGGACTTCTATTGTATGTGTATGTGCTGCCCAAAGGGAAATAATAAATAAATAAATAATAAATATTTGATTTATATATATATATATATATATATATATATATATATATATATATATATGAGATAATAATCATATATTTTAAATTAAGGTATATTGTGTTTAGTACCTTATATAGGTTTGATGTATATATTTGCATTTAGTATGTATTTTAATTGGACTTTTATTAATCTCTAATTAAAAATAATTTTATGAGTTGATATAGATATCACCACCAAAGTGGAACATCCATTAAAATTCGTAAAGTTATTTTTAATTTTTGCGAAGAGATAATTCTGAATTAATGTATATAATAACCTGCCTAAATTGATTTTAGAAGTGGGTGTTGGAATGAAGCTATTTATATTAAGAGTTGCATTAGTCGAGAGAGTTTGTCTGCCCGAAGGGGATAGATTTCTTGAAAACTTATGTAATCTCGATTATGTGCTTCATAATTAGGACTTCTACTGTATGTGTATGTGCTGCCTAAAGGGACATATGTAGTGATGCCATAATTTTCTAGATTGTGTAAATTATAACTTGAATTTTGTATATAGCCCAATTCTAATACATGCTTTTGTTTTGTCTTAAACAATCTCCTTTAGTCTCAATAATAGTACTACAACTGTTGAACTCTTAACTAGCACAAACTTTAAGAGGTGGAAAATGATATTTAGTTTGTTTTAGGAATATGTGAGATAGATTATGCACTTTATGAGGATGAACCTACTAAACCCACCCATGAAAGCAATATTGAGAAAAAGGAATTACGTGCTAAGTGAGAGAGATCTAATCGTCTTAGTCTTATGGTCATAAGGAAAACTCTTCTTGAATACCTTAGGAGTAGTTTACCCATTGATGTTACTGCCAAAGTTTTTCTTGTTGTTGTAGAAGATAGGTCCTTCGTATCTGATAAAGCTGAGGTTGGGACCCTTATGAGTCAGTTAACCAGTATGAAATACAACTATTATGAGAGTGTAAGGGATTACATTCTAAATATAGTTCATCTTCAAACGAAACTTAAAGGTCTTAAACTTGAGGTTTCTGATGAATTCATAGTTCACCAAGCCTTACACTTTGCCTCCTAAATTTAGCCAAATCAAGATTGTCTATAACACCCGAAGCACTACATAGATCATTAATGACCTTAAAACCAAATGTGATGTTGAGGAAAAGAAAACTAAGAAAGAGAAGGGTGAGGTTATCATGCTAGTGACACAACCTAAGGCTAATCCTAAAAAGGATAAGGGTAAGTCTAAGCCTAATTATTATGCTACTAAGAAGAATCAGAATTTTTAAATGGCATAATAGAAATTAGACTAAGAAGGTAGGTACTTCTGAAATTATCCATAAAAGTAAGGTGAAATATTTATCATAAAGAAGCTCATAAGAGAAAGGATTCTTATAAATTCATACCTTGAATAAAGAAAAAGTAGAAGAAGAAGGGGTTCATAAGCAAACAGAAGCCAAGTGAACGAGAGTCCAAGCTTAGAGTTGGAAATAATTTAGAGATAGATGTTGAACAAGTTGGAGTAGTTAGGTTAACATTGGAGTCTAGATTTTGTCTCATTTTGGAGAACACCTTTTATGTTCCATCTTTTAAGAAACCTTGGTTTTTGTTTCTATTTTAGATAAGATTGGATATCATTTTGCTATTGGTAATGGAAGAGCTAATATGTTTTTTAGACTCTAAATTGATTGGTGAATGTGTTTTGTTTGATAATTTATATAAATTATGTTTGAATGATGCTAGTAATTATGAACCTTCTTGTTAAGCCAATGTTGTGACCAAATGATCATTAGTTAAAGAAAAATCCTTTTCATTGTGGCACAAATGTTTAGGTCATATATCTAGAGAAAGAATTGAACGACTAGAGAAAGAATTGAATGACTAGTGAAAGATGACATTCTTCCTTTTCTTGATTTTGAGAATCTAGATGTTTGTGTGGACTGTAAAAGGGGTAAAGTGACTAAGACTAAGAAGAAAGATGCTAATAGAAGTTCAGATCTTCTAGAGATTATTCACATTGATATTAATGGACCTCATTCACCTACTATTTATGGTAATAAATATTTTATTACCTTCATTGATGACTTTTTCCGTTATGGCTATTTATACTTGATAAATGAAAAATCTGATGCCCTTGAAATGTTCAAAATTTTTAAAATTGAGGTTGAGACATAATTAGAAAAAGTTATTAAAATTGTGAAGTCTGACCATAGGGGTGAATATTATGACAAATATGATGAGACTGGGCAACATGTGGGATCATTTGCCAAATATTTGTAAGAGTGTGGAATAGTTGCCCAATATACCATGCTTAGTAGTCCTTAACAAAATGGTGTTGTTGAAAGATGCAATAATACTTTGAAGGATATGATGAGGAGCTTGATGAGTAGGTTTAACTTACCTAAATTCTTATAGGGTGGGACTATTAAAACTGCCTTCTATATTTTGAACTGTGTCCTTAGTAAATATGTACCTAAAACACCTTTTAAGTTATAGACTGGTAGAAAACCTAGTTTGAACCATTTTCGTGTTTAGGGTTTTCCTACTGAGGTTAGAACATATATTCTAAATGAGAAAAAGACTGACCCTATAACTACTCGTTGTTACTTTATTGGGTACATGACCCATTCTAAAAGATATAAGTTCTATTATCCTACACTTGGCGCGACGATTGTAGAGTCCATGATTGTGAAGTTTTTAGAGATGGATGTTACTAATCTAGACATTTCTCAACCACCTATTCATGATGTATAAAGTGAAATTGTAACCATTCATTTACCTTCATCTCATGAAAAGATTATAAGGGTTCATGTTCAAGTAGGTGGTGATGCTAAGGGTGTAGTTGATATTCCTCCTCCTATTGAGAATCCTTCAGAGCTTGTTGCAGTTGAAGTATTACCTTTTAGAAGGTTTATTAAGGCAAGAAGGTCAAAAATTTCAGATGATCATAAGGTTTATCTTGGTGTAAGTAATTGTCATATAAGTTATGTTATTGATCTTATATCTTATACTGAGGCTATTAATAAAGTTCATTCTGATTTGTGGATTGATGCTATGAAAGATGAGATGACATTAATGAGTCATAACAAAGTTTGAGAACTGGTGGAACTTCCTTTTAATCATAAACCCATAGGTTGCAAATGGGTATTCAAAACTAAGAAGGATTCTTAAGGAAAGATTGAAAACTTCATGTTCAAGTAGGTGGTGATGCTAAGGGTGTAGTTGATCTTCCTCCTCCTATTGAGAATCCTCCAGAGCTTGTTGTAGTTGAAGCATTACCTTTTAGAAGGTTTATTAAGGCGAGAAGGTCAAAAATTTTAGATGATCATAAGGTTTATCTTGGTGTAAGTAATTGTCATATAGGTTATGTTATTGATCTTATATCTTATACTGAGGCTATTAATAAAGTTCATTTTGATTTGTGGATTGATGTTATGAAAGATGAGATGACATTAATGAGTCATAACAAAGTTTGAGAACTGGTGGAACTTCTTTCTAATCATAAACCCATAGGTTGCAAATGGGTATTCAAAACTAAGAAGGATTCTCAAGGAAAGATTGAGAAATTTAAAGCCAGATTGGTTGCTAAGGGGTTTATATAGCTTGAGGGTATTGATTATAATGAAATTTTTTCCTCTGTTTTCTCTAAAGATTCATTTAGGATAATTATAGCCTTAGTTACACATTTTGATTTAGAGTTGTATCAAATAAATGTCAAGACGACATTCTTGAATGGTGATCCAAGAGAGGAAGTTTACATGATGCAACCTGAGCATTTTAAAAAAAAGTGGTAAAGAACACTTGGTTTTTAAGCTAAGAAAATCTATATATGGTCTCAAACAAACTTCTCGTCAATGTTATCTCAAATTTGATGAGGTAGTCACTTCATTTGATTTTACAAAGAATAAAAAAGATCAATGCATTTACCATAAGATCAGTGAGAGTAAATTTATATTTTTTATTCTCTATATTGATGATATTTTGCTGGCTAGTAATGATATAGGGATGATTTGTGAGACTAAGCAGTTATTCTCTTAGACTTTTGATATGAAAGATCTTGGAGAGTCATATTTTGTCTCGGGTATTGAGATTCATCGTGATTGGTATCATCATTTATTGTGTCTTTCTCAAAAGGTCTATATTGATCGTGTGCTTAGTAGATTCAATATGCAATCTTGCAAAGGTGGTGATACTCCTGTTATTAAAGGAGATAAATTTAATAAGGAGCAATGCCCTCAAAGTAATATAGAGAAATAGACCATTAATAATATTCCTTATGCTAATGTTGTTGACAACTTGATGTATGCTCAAGTGTGTAGAAGACTAAATATTGCATACATTGTTAGTGTTATTGGCCGATATCTTTCTAATCCTGGATGGGATCATTGGGTAGCTGCTAAGTAGATAATGAGATATTTGCAAAAGACGAAGAATTATATGTTGATTTATAGGTGGGTGGATGATCTTGAAGCAGTTGGGTATTCAGACTCTAATTTTACAGGCTATCAAGATGATATGAAGTCCACTTTGGGTTATATTTTTTTGCTTGTTGGTTGTGTTGTTTCATGGAAGCATATTAAACAAACACTTATAACTTCTTCTACTATGCAAGCTAAGTTTGTTGTTTGTTATGGTGCTAGTACACATGTTATATGGTTGAAGAATTTTATTTTTAGGTTACTTGTGGTTGATTATATTGTTAGGCCACTTTGAATTTATTGTGATAATAATGTTGTTATGTTATTTTCTAAGAATAATAAGAGTTCAAGTGGTTCTAAGTATATGGAGATTAAAAATCTACCAATAAAAGATTTAGTAAAGAAAGGAGACATTGAGATTGAGTACATTAGCACTGATTTGATGTTAGCTGATCCACTAACTAAAGGACTTAGACCTATAATTTTCAAGAAACATGTTAGTGATATGGGTGTCGTAGAGTTTTTTGATGTGTTTGGTTAGTGGGAGTTTTATGCTTGTAATTGAACGTCTAAGTTAAATAATTTCGCTACATTACCTATTGCTACGTCTAAGTTAAATAATTTATGCGTGATAATTTCGCTACGTCTAAGTTAAATAATTTATGCGTGATGTGCTTAAGATTATTGTAATTATCTTAAGTTATATTAATTAGTTTCCAATTGTGTTTCTGGAAATAAAGGCTAAGACATATATTGTGTGTATTTCCAAAATGGAAACTAAAGCCTTATTGCGAAGTTTTGTGAGTTTCTCTTGCTCGTTTGAGCATGTGCGAAAGAGAAATATGTAGGGGACTGACAATAAAAATAGTATATTGATCCTCTCATATTGAAATTCAGGTCGGTTAAGTTGTCAATATTTGTGACTATGGATTGGTATTATGTCAATAAAGGTATAATTATTGTCATGATTCGTTATTGATAATTTAATATGGAAAGAATTGTGTTAAAAGTGTCATTTTATCAATAAACTATATGTTTTCTAAAATTTTATGGCCACATTTGAGTTTAAAGTATTCAGTCAGAGAGTTGTTTTCAAAAAAATATTTTTTTCATAAACATAAAAACGTCATAATTAATATTGTCCAAGTGGAAAAATGTTAAAATTTTTATGTGGGCTAATATTAATTATTGGTTTATTTTAATTGTTTATAAAACGAACTGAATAATATATTTTATTGATTAGTTTATGCCTAACTAAATTGTGATAAAATAGGTTATGAGCTTACGACACCATCAATAGGTCGATATGGAAGAAGGTCATGTGTAGGCCTAATTTAATATGAACCTGTGATGGGTGGACCTGTTAAATTTATTATAAATAGGTTAAGTCGTCTCTCTTCCCTTCTAACCCTAACCCTAGCCGCTACACCCATTTTAGCACTTAGTTTCCATTCTTCTGATATATTTCTTTAGTGTTTAATTTCAGTGGTTGAAATTATGGCTCAAAATAAATTTGGTTCTAACGTGTAAACATGTCTAAAATTCGTTTCCGCTTAACTATTGATTGGTGTCCTAATTGTGATCTCTCTAAACAATCCATCCCTTATAAGCTCTTTAATACCATACCATTTCCTCGTGTAACAACAAATTATCAAGGTCACATTTTAATTCTATCTCCAGCCTTTGGAAACCAGCTAAAGGACGCATATCAAGAGTTTTGAATACCAGCAATACAAGCTAAAAATGTTCATTTACATTTGAAAATATTTCTAAAAACTTCCTTATTCCATATGTATACCTTTTTTTACAAAGATATCCTTGGAATCTTTAAGGCCTCTCCCTTGTTGCCATGTCTTTGAAACAAATTGCTTAAAAGAATCACCCATGATCCATGCAACTAAAAATTGAAAAGGTTTTCTCCTCTCATTATTCATATTTGACCCAGGGGAATGGATGAGAAGTGGACAATGGTCTGAATGAAAAAGAGGGAGATGCACAACACTAGTAGTATTTGGAAATTTCTCAGGCTAAGAAGCATTACATACTGTTATATCCAACCTTTCACAAACCCTAGCCCTTTTCCAAGTAAACCGAGGCCCTTTATATCTCAAATCAGACAACTGCTAGTTATCCATTCATTCTCTAAAATGCTTGCAAACACCAATCCTACTAGAAACTTGTTATCTTCTCTGACCATTTTCAAAAGTGCCTTAAAATCCCTGCAACATAACAAAGGCTATTTAACTTGATCTGCAATTCTACCTAGCTCCCTTCATGCCTCACATTGAATAATAGGGATAGGGCTAGCACTCGTATCATCACTAACTCCCATGAAAAAAATTGCTTATTACTTTCAATATTATCCATACAAATATTATCTCACTAGAAAATCCAAATACCTCCAAAAAAAAAAAAACTAAGAGCCTACACTTGATGAGAATGGTCAAAACCACTTTTAACTAAACCTACCTGCCTTATAACCACTTGTCCTAAATTCTAAGAGGAAAATAATATTCATCCATAATTCTTCATAAGAGCATTGAAGTTTCTTAAGTGGCTCAGTTGGGATAAGCTTTGTCTTTGGAAGGATCGTGGAGGCTTAGGACTTTGTAAACTTCATTATTTTAATGTTGCTCTTATAGGGAAACAGGGATGGTGTTTCTTGCAAAATCTCAATTGATTACTAGCTAAGCTTTTAAAGTTAAGTATTTTCCTGAGAATTCTTTTCTTGAAGCAAAACTGGGGTAAAACCTTAGTTATGTATAGAAAAGCTTGTTGTTAGCTCAAGATCTTCTAAAAAAGGATTGTGTTTAGCTTGTGGGGAATGGGGTCTCCATCTATGTTTGGAATGATCAGTGGTTACTTAATCATGATAATAGGTTTGTGACTACCAACTGTCCCAATTCAATGTAGGGTATTTCGATAAATCAATTAATATAGGTGGGTAGACTTGAATGAGATAAGGATTTGATTTTTGATATCTTTAATGACAGGGATTGCAATCTCATTTATAGCATCCCTTTTAGCATTTGATCAATCGATGATAAGCTCATTTGGTACTAGGATTCCAAAGGTTGTTACTTAGTGAAGAGTGGGTATCGAACTCTCAATTAAGATGTTCTCCTCCTAATAGCTCATACGGGGGTTTGTGGCACTAAATTTGGAATCTTCCAATCTAGTCGAAGATAAGAAATCTAATTTGCAGAGCCTACTTTGATGTTTTGCTCACTTATGAGAATATTGTTTTTAAGAGAGTGAATGTGATTGATATATGCCTTTACTGTAACGGTTATATTGAGTCTTATTTCCATGCCTTTGTTATTTGTCCAGTTTTGAGAGATCATTGGTAGTCTAGTGACTTTGATCTCACAGGGTGTTAATCATAGCTTTTTTTAATGATTGGTTGTGTAACATCTCAATCCTCATTCATTAGCATTCTTATATGAACATATTAATTGTATAAATGATTTGCAATCCCACATGAAAATATGCATTGGATAAATGATCGTTTAGATATGTGAATTTGATAAGCACGACGATGACACTTACACTATTGCATTTGGAACACTTGAACATAGATATTATATTTATATAGTTGCATGACAAATTATCTTATGTCGCATTCATGTTATATCATCATAAATAATGAAATTTTAGAGTTTGTTTAAAAGTATAAGGAGCATATAGAGATTAATAAATAGATGAAAGTGATGAAGGAGTGAAGAAGAAAGGCTAAAAGAGGAATATTGAACTTCCAACCAATGATAGTGAGACACCATGATTTTGTCTTATTAGAGTAGGTATACAAATTAAATTTCTCTTCCTTTAGAGAAGATTTGAGAGGAAAAAATATGAAGGAGTACAGAAAAATGGAGATAGATAAGAAGAAGAGAGAGAAAAGAGAAAGATAAGAAGAAGAAGAAGAAGAAGAAGAAGAAGAAGAAGAAGAAGAAGAAGAAGAAGAAGAAAAAGAAGAAGAAAAAAAAGAAGAAGAAAAAGAAGAAGAAGGAGAAGGAGGAGGAGGAGGAGGAAAAGTGAGCTAACTAGGAAGAATCCCTAAGTTTTTCTAGTTTTAGGAAAAGAGGTAGGTGATTGTATCTTCTTTTCATATGAAATTCCTCCCTCATGACATGTTAAACATGCTTAATTAGTAAGAATTATGGAGTATTTGAGGTAGAGCTCATATATGAAGGTTGAAACTCAAAAGAAATAAGAGCGAATTGTGTTGGTTTTGTTATTAGAGCAAATTCTTTTTTTACCCACGATTTCATAACCCTAAAAGTGGAATTAAGGAAAGTGTAAACCATGAAAGTTGTAGCTTTATATCATATTTAAATGCATGTAAAATAGTTTTTCTTAAAATGGTGTGTGTAAAGAGTTATAGCTCCTTCATTAGGGCCAATTCACAACCTACTGAAATCTCCTTAGTCTCGTGGTTTTCATATATTTTGATGAACTTATGTGTTGATTTAGACAAAGTACAATATAAAAAATTTATAAGATTATACCCCCTCTAAATTTCTATAAACAAATTTTCTTAATTAATTGTGTGGAAAGAGATATCACTCTTTGATGATGACTTATTCTAAACTTGATGAAATCTATTCAATCTCTTAGTTTTGTTTTTCAAGAATTTGATGGTGATAGAATGAGAATTTGACTATGTAACAATTTAAAAGTTGTATATTTATGTCTAATATACATGCTGGTAAAATATTTTTGCCAAACATATCATGGTTAATGAGATATTGCTCCTTTATTGTGATTGTTTCTCAATGTGTTGAAACCTACTCACCTTAAGATTAGACATTTATTTTGGTAACCTTATAGACTGAATTAGACAGTATGTAAAACATAAAAAAAAAAAATGTTCCTTTATGTGTTTTGTAACTGGTGGCAAAGCAGTTTTGTATTTGTATTTGTACAATTTGAGATATGCCTAAGATTATATGATCATATTAGACTGAGATCACATTGAAACATAGTATAGTTCAAAAATTTATCATATTTTCTATAGGCCTTATATTGACCTCAATTTTGTACATGTAGTATCATTATATGTCTAGTTTATTTTAAAAAATATCAAGTCATTTGGATAAGTATATCCTAAATTATTGTTGTGAGAGTGTAGTAAGGTCAAGCTGTCATACAAGAATAATAAGTTTAAATACTAGGTTCATTTGCATGAAACATGACCATAATTGCATACCAAGCATGCAAACTCATTTTAACATTTGATAATGATATATGCATCAAATGGTAGGATCTCAACACATTGAGGAAGCCCAAGAGAAAGGTTCAAACCTACCATAAAGGTTGGTCACATCAAAAGTGAGTAAAAGTCATAATTAGATTCTAATGTGTATGTGTGATGATTTTATGATATGGTTGTGTTCTATTACATGTATATGTGATTGAATTGTGATATTTTATATGTGAATACAAGTCAAGTGAGAATTATATGATCTTAATGATTACTTGGTATCCCATTATGAATGAACAATTACATATAGAACTAAAAGGATGTTATGACCAGCTTGTCAAACACTTGCAAATCGTTTGGAAAATGGACCAATATGCCCTATTGGAACATGTTATTGATCAAATGATTCACTTGTTATATGTTGGTCAACAAAATCAAAATCTCTTAAATCACATGAATTATCAGGAGTAGTGTTTGTCTTGCAAGGTCACGATAAAATCAATCTATTGCATTTGCACTTGCACTTGCACAGTCAATTCTTATACTTGTAATGTATGCTGATGATATTTAATTGTTGGTTGTGCCATAAGAATTTGATTATTATTTTTATTCATTGAGTCGCAACTCACCAAATCGCAATTATGTTTTTAAGATATTAAGCATAAGGTTTGGGTACTTTGGAGCATAAATTTTTGCATATAGACACATGGAGCAGGAGTCGTCATCTGAATTCCAACTCTCTCTCTCTTTGTGTCATGTACATATACTTAGATAGGAATTAGTTTATGGTCACTAGCCATAAACATTAGTTATCATACATGTACATTAAATACATGTTGGATTATGTATGTATAATGAATTAACCTTTATGCGTATGAATTTTTGGACATGAATGTCATGATTAGTAAATGAAAATGGTTGTTACAGGATGAGTGTTATGTTTGATAAGTGTTCACTAAATGATAGAGGCAAAGTTGTTCTTCTTTGGAGCATATGGCGCAATCCAAATGATATGTTATGGAATTGGATCAAGTGAAATAGTGGCCAAATTGTGAGGTTTACTTCTATTACCTGGTCTCAGTGGAAGATAGCTTAGAGTAGGGATGCTACTAGAAATATTATTGTTGCTACTTTTGGGTTTTTTTTTATGACAAAAACGACTTTTGAACTAGTTGAAATGCCATATGGACACTCTAATCTTTGATAGACAAAGGTATATTTGTTTGGGTTGTGTAATTCGTGATGATGTTGGTCATTTTATATCAGCTAGAAATAGGTATATTGCTAGTCTACCTGATTCCAAGTTTGTTGAGCTTTTAGTTTTGGAAAGGGTCTTAGTTGGCTAAAAGAGAAATGGTTATCTCAAGTAATTATGGAATATGATGCCTTATCTGTTGTGCAACCTTTCCAACATCCACATTCAGACTTTTCTTCTTTTGACATGATTATTAAGGATTGTAAAGCTATCTAAGTCAGCTTAGAGAGGTAGTATATGTGTTTGTTAAAAGGTCTACGAATAGTATTCCTCACTGTGTCATAAAAGTAACATGTTTTGTACCAGATTTTATTATCTAGAGGAATGTTCTACCCTCTTTTCTTTGTATGTTTTGAATTCTGAGTAATGGAGTTTCATTTTGACTTAAAAAAAATTAGGTTTAGTTGTCATTTGGCAATTCTAGCAGAATGTTTAAATTCATAAAAAAAAAATGTAAAAGGAAATGCCAAAAAATACACACAATAGTCTCAAACATCTAACTAATGAACAAATTCCTCTTGCATATCCTCCTTGTCATTATCTATATCCTTAGTACTTGAATCATAGTAGAGGGAGTCAAGACTATCATCAATCTCAGTAGCCATGTCATTACACCTGCTATAACAATTTATATTAGCTTTTGGCTCATGAGAGCCCATCGCACTTACAGTTAGAAGAGAAATACTAGGGGAGTACTTAGTAAATTCTTGTATATACACCAGATGAAGGCCATGAAGGACAAATATGGTATACTTTTTAAGATCTAAAAGGAGTTAGGGTTGGGTCGGTTTATCAAGATTTATTTTAGGCATTTGGAGATGTTGAGCTTGACTTATAGTTCAAGATCTAACTATCATTTGGTTTACATTGAGAATAAAATTGGGCTTATTAGTGGCACATTTGGTTCTTGAAGTTGTCTAGGATGGGTCTTCATACTAATCTCTTAGGCCCTAACTGATCTATGAGTTTCAATAACTCAGCCCAAAACAAATTAAAGATTAATTTTAGGATCAACAAGGATAACTATAGGATTTCCCACATCCATTCCCTCATCTTCGACATGATCAATTACAATGTCAAATCTGGAACCCAAATTCTCACCAATTTGAAAGTTTCCATTTTAACCAACTTTCTTCTGAGTTTCCTTGCTACTTACGACCCTTCCTTTTCTAGCAATCACCATTATTAGCCCTTGTGTACCAAAAGGGTGGGGTTGAATGGGTGACTTTTAGAGGAAGCATACACAAATGAAAGATTAGAGAAATAGTAGAAGAAAAATAAATACAAGAGATTTTTAGTGGTTCAGGTATTAACTAGCCTTACATCCACTCTCAAATTTTACCAATTGGGTGTTTTAATAAATTTATTATTTTCAATAATATGAAAAACTATGGGACACTCCTTACCAACTATAAGGTAAATACCAAAATTCTTAAATCTCTTCATTTAAAAAAGTTTGAGGGTACAATGTGTAGTATTGAAGAATCCAATGAAGACATTAGTAAAGTACTAATCGATGTCCTCATTAGAAAGCTTTTCACACATGAGACAGTCATAAAGAAGAATGAAGAGATGAAGAAGTTAAGAGGATAAGAAGACAAAGGAGAGAAGAAAACTTTTGCTCTTAAGTCCTCTACTAAAGATAAAGAAGTAGAGGTGAGCTTTGGTGAGAGTGATGAAAGTGAGAAAGAAGAAGAAGAGCTTGTCATGCTCTCAAAGAGGTCCAAGGAGCTTATAAGAAAGAGAAAAGAAAAAAAAAACTCAAGAAAGCATCATCCAACTTCAAGGAGAAGGAGAAAAAAAATGATGTAACTTGCTTTGAATGTGGGAATTAAGGACACATTAAATCTGATTGTCCTAAGATAAAGAAAAGAAAAAATGGGCAAGGTGAAAAAGAAAAGGTTCAAAGCTAGTTGGGATAATGATTCTAGTGAAGAAGAGGAAATGGATGAAGGGTAAACTTTTACTTCATGGCTTAAAAAGACTCTTTAAATGAGGTAAGTACTTCTTTTTAATCTTATGGTAATAATTATTTTGAGAACGAGGATGATGAGCTTCTTTAAGTTGTGACCTTGAGTTGTGATAAGTATAAATTAAAAATGAAGTCTTGTAAGAAAAAATGTCCTTAACTTGAGAATGATTTTAAAAGCTTAAATGATCTTATTTCTAACTTATGGACTTCAAATGAAAAACTCAAGAAATCTTTAGAGCAATTTTCTAAAACTTCCTCAAGTGATAACTAAGAAAGAAAATTCATTAAAGATCGAGGTTATTTAATTAAGAAACTTAATCTCAAAATTTTACAAAGGGAATGAGGCATTAGATACACTTATTGTATCATGGCCTTGATTATAATAGAGTTTCTACATCCACATCCACATCTTCGCCCCTACCTTCATTAGAGCTTTCACCCCTCAAACTTCTAGCATAGAGGTGGTTGGAAAGAGGAATGCTCCAAGCATTAAGCCTTTCATGCCTAAGGGTAAGGAAAAAATACCTCATGGCTCCAAGGCTGTCTTAAAGAGCAAATCATGCATTCCTATACACTAAGAGGCATGTAAATGACATACTCCTTCTACTCCTCAATATGTTTCTACGACATATCATACATGTCCATACATTCATTCATATGGCCATGGTATGAGAAAACCCCTCCCACTCATACCAAAATAGTACAAAGGAGAAAGACTAATAAATCTAAACTCTAATGTCATTATTGTATGAAATTTGATCACATTAATGTGTTTTGCTACATTAGAAAGGCTCACCTCAAACATAAGGATCTTTCTAAACCTAACTCCTTAGGACCCAAACATGTTTGGGTACCTAAAAAAAGATAAATTTGTTATGTTTTGTAGATATGCTTAGAATCCACCAGAGAGGAAAATGATTGGTATGTAGATAGTGGGTGCTTAAAACATATAATTGGCAATAGAAAGTTATTCATATCTATTAAGGAAAAAGATAATGGTAATGTAACATTTGGGAACAATGTTAAAGGTAAGGTAATTAGTATTAAAACTATTAATAAAAAGGGTTTCCCCTTCATTGATAATGTTCTTTTAGTTGATGGTTTGAAACATAACTTGTTGAGTATAAATCAATTATATGATAAGGGTAACAGAGTCACATTTAACTTTAGGGAATGCCATGTCACTGCTTTAGTAGATGACAATATAGTCTTTAAAGGTGAAAGGCAAGGTAATACCTATGTAATTAACTTAGACCATTTAACTAAGCAATCCTTCAAGTGTCTTATGTTTATTAGCAATCAATCATTGCTTTGGCATAAAAGAGTTGGGCATGCAAGCATGAAGCTTTTCCAAAGTATATCAAAAGGAGAGCTAGTTAAAGGTCTTCCAAAGCTAAAATTCATCAAAGACAAGACATGCGAACCTTATCAAATGAGGAAACAACACCAAACATCTTTCAAACCCATAAATGTCGTAAGTACCTCTAAATCTCTTCAACTAATTCATATGGACTTTGTCAAACCTACTAGGAATGCTAGTTTAGGTGGTAAATATTGTGCATTTATTCTAGTCAATGATTACTCTAGGTTTACTTGGGTTAGTTTCTTAACTCATAAGAGTGATATTTTTTATACTTTTAAAAGTTTTGCAAAAATACTTCAAAATGAAAATGGTTACTTAATTTCCAATATTAGAAGTGACGACAAAAAGGAATTTCAAAATGAGCTTTTAGAAAATTATTGTTTGAAAAATGAGATTTCTCACAATTTGTCTGCTCCTAGAACACCATAATAAAATAATATTGTAAAAAAGAGAAATAGAACATTAATGAAGATGGCTAGAACTATGCTTAATGGGTATTCTCTTCTAAATTACTTTTAGGTCAAAGCCATCAACATTTCTTGTTTTATTGCAAATAGAGTTTTGAAAGACCTATTTGAAATAAAATCTCTTATGAGTTATGAAATGGAAGAAAGTTATGCAAATGTTAAATTTTGAATACCAAGGACAACCTTGAAAATTTTGCCTTCAAATATCGATAAAGGCATATTTTTTAGTTATTCCACCACTAGTGAAGCTTATAGGGTCTTTAACAAAAAGTCAATGGTGGTTGAAAAATTCATGAACATTATGTTTAATGAATTTAGTAAGTTTGATCTTAAGAAATGTTCTTTTATTAATAATCTTATAAATGATTTTGAGAAGTTAGAACTTAGTCCAACTCTAAAAGAAAATCAATTAGAAATTGAATAAAGAGTCACCTCAATAAGAGGAGCGACTTCAACCCTAATAAAAGAAGAACCAAGCTCAAAGATTAGAGGTACTCTAGGAATCATCCAAAGGAGCTAATGATTGGTGAGACCTCTAAGGGTGTAAGTACTAGATCTGAACTCTATGCCGTAGATAATAACCTTACTTTTGTTTCTCAAATAGAGCCAAAATTAATTGATGAGATTCTTGATGATGAGTATTGGGTGATTGCTATGCAAGAGGAGCTCAACCAATTTGAGAGAAACAAGCTTTGGATCTTGTTCCAAGACCCAAAGAGCACCCAGTTATGGGATGCAAATAGGTGTATAGGAACAAGTTGGATGCATAAGGTTCCATCATTAAGAACAATGTTGGATTGATTACCAAAGGGTACAACCAAGAGGAAGGCATTGACTATGATGAAACCTTTGTCACTGTACAAGGTTAGAGGCTATTAGAATTCATCTTGCATATGTATGCCATATGAATTTTAAGCTTTTTCAAATGAATGTGAAAAGTGCATTTTGTATGGTTTTATTAAGGAAAAAGTTTATGTTGAACAACCTTCGGGTGTTGAACCATATGTTTTTCCAAATTATGTTTTGTAATTAACTAAAGCCTTGTATGGATATAGCTTGGTATGAAAGGTTTAGTTCATTCCTTTTAAAAATGATTTTGAAAAAGGTAAGGTTGACACTACTTTGTTTGTGAAAGACATGATAAGGAAACATTAATTTTTCAAGTTTATATTAATGACATTATATTTGGTACTACTAATGAATCTCTTTGTGACTATTTTGCTAAGTGTATGACTAGGGAATTTGAAATAAGCATGATAGGAGAGCTCAAGTTCTTCCTTGGTCTTCAAATTAAATAATACAAAAAGAATATCTTCGTCAACCAATCTAAGTACACCAAAAAGCTACTAAAGAAATTTGGAATGGATGGATGCAAGATTGCCAAAACACCAATGGGTTCATCAATCAAACTTGATAAAGATGAATCGAGTAAGCCTATTGATGAGAAAAAGTATAAAGATATGATTGGTTCTTTACTTTATCTTATCATTTCTAGATCAAATATTATGTCTAGTATATGTTTGTGTATTAGGTTTCAAAATATTTGCATGACACATTGCATTTAGGATTGTGGCATCCTAGGAACTCATCTTTTAACCTTAGTGGGTATTCGGATATGGATTATACTGGTAGCCTTTTAGATAAAAATAGTACTTCCAAAACTTTCTAATTTATTAATAAGTGTCTAGTTTCTTGGTTTAGCAAGAAGTAAGTTTTAGTTGCCTTATCCACCATAGAAGTGAAATACATGGCAACAGGTTATTGTTGCACCTAAGTTATCTGGATGATATAATAACACAAGGATTATAACAAAGATGTTAATCACATTTCCATCAATTATGATAAAACTAGCGTAATCAATTTTTCAAATAACACTATCCAACACTCAAGAAGTAAACACATTGATATTAAACATCATTTTCTTAGAGATCGTATGCAAAATGATAATGTGGTATTAGAATTCATAAACATTGAAAACCAACTAGTGGAGATTTTTACTAAACTCTTTAATGAAGAAAGGATAAACTTTATCAAAAGAGAACTATGGATGCTTAATAGAAGCTCCTAGGGTGAAAATAGGTCTCAATGTGTGCATATATATTTTTTGATTGATATTGAAATGGTTGATATGTTTGTGATGGAACTATGTTGTTTAATTGTGTTGATCTTATGTTGAGATGAATTAATTCAACTTGCAATTAAGTGTTACCATATTCAAATGCTTGAATTAATCATCTATATATCAATTTGATCACTTAATATATAGGCCTATTATGAAAATTTTCATTTTTAAACTCATTTTGAAAATCAGTTGTAAATCACAACCAAGATGAAGAATCGTAGTTTAGATTTACAAAACACCATAGTTTTTCATAGTCGAGATTTATAAAACACCTTAGTTTTTGAGGTTTTTCAAATTTTGAACTCTCACTTTCATTTTGCCCTCGCGAGTTTTTAAAATTTTCAAATTCCAACCATTTTAATTTACATCTTCTGAGGAAAAAGTGATCATTACTCACATTTTTCATGATTTACAGTTACAACCCATGATTAATAGTCACGAATTACGTGCAACCACTAGGTAATAACCTTTTGCTTCCCCAAAGGTGTAACTCTTACATTTAATGCAAAAGTAACCATTTTTAGCCTTTTTTTTTTACTTCATTTCTGTCTATTTAAATCTCTTTAAACACAATTCTTTCACTTTTCTTCCTTCATTTTCATATTCCTTCTAACTCTATCTACTTCGCTCCTATTTCTCCTATCTTCCCTATCTTTCTCTCTCTTCACCATGGCTCCAAGAAAGGACCCCAAAGGCACCAAAGGAAAAGCCCTTCATTTTAGACCTTACACCTTGATGTTGAGATTAAAGCCTTATTTCCAATCTTGGGTGGGAAGCATTCATCTTTTAAGATGAACTGAGTTATGAAGAGATCACAATGGCAACTATAGAGATAAGTAAGGGTGTAAATACAACTACAAGTATGTTCAGTTTGCTTTTTCATTACTTTGGCAATCTATACTGCATAACCTACCCTCAAATTTGCTCCCTTCTCAACTTTCAAACTGGGGATGATATCCCCTTCAATCTTTCTTCTCTAGCCTTCAATATGAGTATTTTTGGCATAGAATTTCTATTGAAACCCATGATCCCAAATCCTATATGGCTAAGAATATAAGAACCCTTCCTTTTTGGCTTCTCTATAAGATCATCACCTTTTCTATAAATGTTAAAGGCAATGGTAGTGAGAAGGTGTCCTAAAAGGATTTAGCCTTTTTTTATTGCCTCATTGAAGGCAAATCCATTCAAGCTAGTAGTTTTTTCATTGATCATTTTTCTAACATGAGCAAATCGAAATATGGTTGATTTCTTCTCCCTTCCCATATCACTACCATTTACAGATTTGTAGGTACCTTAAATCCATAAATTGAGACCTTTTTCAAAATAACCTACTTCCCAAACACCAATTTCCTTAAGCTAAGCTACATTGCAAATGCCAAAGCAATAAAGGCAAACACATATGAGTTTCTTCTTGGTAAAGAGGGTGCAAGGCTCCAACAAGCATCCCTAGTTCAAAAATGAAAAAGATTTATGGTTCAAGAAGGGTAAGAGCAACCACAAGCACCACAACCTCAAGCTCTTCCTCATCTTCCTATCTTAATATCCATAATAGACAAAAAGCTTGATAAGCTAAAAAGGGTGATGAATAGGAGATTCAAGCTTCTTAGTCACCTCTATAGTGATATTGTGGATTTACTAGAGAAAGTTAAGCTTATCCCTCATTATCTTCTGAATTTGAGGAAGAATAAACTAAATAAAAAGAATGAGACAATGAAGAAGATGATCAATGATAGGCTAACCAAGATGGAGATGATGTTGACGACTACTCTTCCCCAACTTTTTAGTTTTACTCTATTTATGTTTTTTATCTTCACTTTCTTACTCTTTGTGTGTTTTTTTTTTTTTTTTTATGTTTAATATGTTTCTTAATTCTAAGGCCCAATCTTATGATCATACATCTATATATGTTTGTAATTTTGTAATTTGATTGTAATTGGGTTTATGTGTTTAATGAAAATGATTTATCTTTATGTCTCTATCGAAGGCTAGAAAATAATCCTAAAGAGGAACAAGGGGCGATAATACATAATCAATAAGTCAAATTGTTAAAGTCAAATATCTCCCAAGATATTCAAGACCCAAAGAATACTCATTCTCTCTCATTTCTTCTTTTTTAGTTGAATTCTTTAGCCTTTTAGAATAAAAGTTTTTTTCACTGGCTTTATTTAATTGGAATAACAACTAATTAGGAGTGTTCTTGCTCTACTTAGTCGAATAGGCATAAGACATTTTCCTAATTAGTTTCTTTTAAAGTTTCTATTATGGGAATTAGTCTTTTGTTTCTAAACAGATGATATTGTAATGCCTATGAATAAGCCATCAAAATTATGTAAGAGACACATTATTTAGGAATATAATTCTGATTTTATTTGTAAGAAATTATTTTTCTTTGATTCATGAAAGAACTTTTTGAGATTATTTAAGTGAGAGATTAATTAACTTTGCTAACTAGTTTAATTCTAAACTAAAAATTACCTTAGTTAATTTTAGGTTTGGATATTAAATATTTTTAATTATTTTTATAGCTTAAGTTGCTAGAAACAAGTTATTTAGAGATTTAGTTGGGAATTAAGGTTTATTGTTTGATTTTTAAAAGATCTTTAAGCAAAGGTAATAACATTGCGTACAGATTTGGGACAAGTTACCTATGTTCATATCAATAGTTCGAGCTTGATGATTGTAAAATCCTAGTAATAGATTTTTGGAAGTGTTGTTTTGTTTTTACATGTCAATCAGTGAATCAAGCAACTCATTACCTAGCTAGAGTAGTTGACTTTGTGTTTGGTCTTGTTAGTTGGTTTGACAATCCTCTAACTCTTATTTCAAATGTAATTGCAACTGATTTGTTTTAATGAAGTTTTTTCATAATTCTAAAAAATAATAATTTTAAATAATTAATACAAATAGCAAATTTTCACCATCTCTTTCTAGGTTTTAAAATTTAAATAACCTAAAATTTTTCTTTGAGCTTAAAAAAATTTAAAATTTTATTTTTTAAATTTTTATGTATATTAAATATGTTTTATTTTTAACACTCATTTGACTATTCTACACGACTATTTTTCTTTTTATTTTCTTTCTCTCTTTTTTAGTACTTTTTTCAAGTATTGTTGAATTTATATCATTCTCATAAGTCCCCATTTTTTAATTTTACTTTCTTGAGTATGTTTATTAAATATTAAGTTATTATTATATCTCTAATTCATTATTTTTTGTTTTGTTTTTCTATATAATAGAACAAATATCCTTTAAAAAAAATTTCATTCAACCATTTGCTTATTGGCTATAAGTAAGTTTAATCTCTTTCATGCATTTTTCTTTTTTTCTTATTTTAATTCAAAATTTTTATGATTATTTGATGATTTTTTTATCAAAATTTTATTTTTTATATGATTTTGAATTTTTGTATATAATTATTATATTCTCTCTTTATGTTATTAAATTTGTTTTTAGACAAATAACAAAGTTAATTTTTGTAGGCATTCGGTTCTTCTCATTCTTTATCTCTTGTAACTACTAAATATTAGTACTTGTATTACTATTTGTTTTCAAATTTTTAATTAATAAATATGCCATTTTTTTTTGTCTTTTTCTTTTTCGCTTCTATCATAAAAGTTAAACACAATTTTTTTAATTTTTTTCTCTGATTTGTTTTTTGTTTTTTTTTTTCTCTGAAATTATTATTTTCTTTGTACTTGTACTGGGTAGTGCCTTGAGACAATAGTGATGGAATGATTGTAATAAATTTTGGACTCTTAAATTAAATTATTGGGTCTGTCACTAGATGCAGAATATATGTTAACAAAAAAAAAAGTCTTATTCATGTATTCTTACTCAAAAATATTATATATAAATAAAAATGTTTATACTATCTATATTTCACAATTTCTTTATGAAAATTAATTTGGTTAGTTTCTTTATATCTTTCATGAAAATTTTTTTTCATAAATATTTGCATAGCACATACTGAATATAAGCTGTATAATAATTCATTTAAGTCATTAATAAGTAATATCCCATTTCCCAAAATTAAAAGGACATTAAAAAATTGTAATTTATTGTTTTCCATTTTCTTTCTTTCTTTTTTTCTTTTAAAAAAAGGGTGTTATTACAAAAGATATCATGTCTCAATGATACATAACAAATTACTCTCACTTCGAAATAATAAGATTTTAAGTGTAGGGTCTGGGAACAAACATTGTTTATCCTCTCTTTGGTTGCCACGCAATGCACCACTCTGCCCTTACTGAATAATTTCATTTCTTTAATCAATGATTTGCCCAATTCAATCCAACAGGTTCATATGGTCATAAGTTGGATATTACTTGCATGCTCCTAGGCTGTGCACACAGTTAGAACTCAATTGAATTGGGAAAAAAAATTAAAAAAATTATGAATTGAATTAAATTAAAATTATCAAAATTAAAAAAAAAAAACCTTAAAATTGAATTAAATTTAGGTTTGGTTTGATATTTTTTTTAATTTAAACTAATTATTTCTCAACTCTTCGGCTTCATTTGAAAATATAAATTTCAAAAAAATTAAATTCTATTTTTATGATTTTATTAATTTAAAAGCCTATGTTTAAAGAATTAATTTTTTTATTTAAAAAGAAATAATTTGACAAAAAAGTCAAATTAGATTATAAATCATGAGATTTTGAGAGAATTCATATTAAGTAAAATGTTTAAATAAGATTACTAAGGGTGAGCAATACCGAATCGAAACCGAAAAATCGAACTAAATTGAGTGAATTCAGTCTATTCAGTTCAATTTCAAAATAAAATTCGATTCAGTTCAATTTTAAAAAATAGAGAAATTTGGTTTTCAGTTTTGGTTCGGTTTAGAATTGAGAAAACCGAATAAATTGAATAAATCAATTTGTGGATTTTTTTAGATTGTCTTTTAATTTGAGTTTAAAAAACTAAAAATAAATTGTTCAAAAACTAACATTAAAAGTCTATATAAGATAAAAAAAAATCTCAAATTAATTTATCATAATTACAGTCCATTAAGAGTCCAAAACCGAAAATCGAACCGAACCAAACTGATTTTATTTAGTTCGGTTTACTTTGATTTTTCCTTAAATTTTAGTCAGTTTGGTTTTAATTTAAACTAAATTTAATCTATTTGATTTTTAAAATTTCAGTTCGGTTTGAATTGAACCGACCGAATGCTCAACCCTAAAAATTACTTCAATAATCTGATATCTAAAATTAATAATGTACTTGTTTTAAATAAATAATGACATCTAAAAAAAATAAAATAATTTCAATACATTCTAGATTCATTTCAAATAATAGAATTCAATTGAATTTATCAATTTAAAATTTATTCCAAATAAAAAAAATTATTTTTCCTTTTTTTTTTTCACGTGATTTATTCCAAATGGAAGGAGCCCCACACATTCCCAAATTTTAGTAGAATACCTTCTGTAACTGATTGCTGTTAGTATTTGTAATAGTGGTACAGTATTAGTTACAAGTGACATAATGAGTGTGCTAACAATACTTAGCAGCTAAATCAATGATAATTCTACTAAGGGATACATGGAATGGGAATGAGTGACCTTTCTACAGTTCAGAGCCCATTTTGCCTTGTCACCTGATAAGAGAACAAGAAAAAATAGCAACAGAAAATGAGGGTGGCGGCAGACTCCAGAACTGAAAGCTCGAGGACCTACACAATTCAATGAACCAACTCATCACAAATCAAGAACAATGCATTTTTTTAGCGAACTCAAGCATCTTTTGTAAACCTGTATCTATTGACGCGTAGACGACATTCTTTGACTCTTAATAAAGAAAAGATTTTTGTTCATGGAAAGTACACATTGATTTATTTGGCGACTTCTTCAATATCTCTACCTGTGAACCAAATATACCAAAATCCCAGATACGTAGTAGATGTCCCCAGATATCAATCCAGCTGCACTTAAAGAAATAGTTGAAAATGGTTACATATCAGAATGCATTCTCCAGCAAATGGACGGCAAAGGCCCTTTGAAATTCTTAAATTGTAGTGTGCTTGTACATGCAGATGCGCATACACAACCATAAACAACCTCTGCTACCGGAATGAACACATGGGTTCCAATATATTTGTTTACTGCTGAAAAATGGAAAATTGAGTTGCTCGAGTACATTATAACAATATCAGAAACATTGCCACCAATTCAAGTAAAAATACATGCCATCTAATAGTCAAACTTCTTTGTTTGCCTGGGAGCTCGGTGCTTTCTCACCTGTTTTCTCTTTTGTATATCCTGAGATTTGCTCTCAATACTATTTTATTTGTTAGAAGGGGATAAAAAAAAAAAAAAGGCCTTGCAAAGAGATACTAGAAATCATGACAATAACATCTGAAAATCTTGTATCCATTCAAAATATGTGCATCCTTTTATACAGCAAAGATTGATACAATTAGCTAACAACTCTAGAAATGTGAAACAAAAGATTCAAAAAGGAAGGCCAATGAGACATTAAGCCCCGAAAAACTTCAAGTTCAACCAAATCAGATTCAATGACAAATTAAATGGAAGAAAGATCTTCATATATGGTCTTGATACCTGGCCTCTCAGAAATGGATCTTATGCAGCGCATTGCTAGTCCAAGGACCTCCTTCATTCCCTTTTCAACAGCTGGATTTGTCATTTCAGGCATCATTGCAGGATCAAAGCAATCCGAGCCACTACCTTCTAACACCCATAACCGAACCCAGTCTGTCAAATCAACGCCTCCCTCTTCCCCAGAAATTACATCACCAGCACACCTGCCAGTTAAAAGCTCCAACAATATTACTCCAAAGGCATAAACATCTGACTTGAAGGAGGGAAGTGGTTTCTTGGAAGCAGCCAACTCTGGAGCACGATAACCCAAGATCCCAGCATCAAGTATCTGTTCAGTGGTTCCTGCTTGAGTCATTAGTCGATGGAGACAGTAATCAGCAACACGTGCATTGAGATCAGGACCATCTAGAAGTACGTTTGTTGCTTTAATGTTCCCATGTGGAACAGCACGATCAAAATGGAGATAGTTCAGGCCACGTGCAACATCAACTGCTATTTTGAGCCGCTGTGCCCAGGTCAACAGTGGGTCTTTTCTTCCCGGTCGATCTGAAATTTTAGGTTGGAAAGGAACGAAATTCAAATCAACCATAACATGAAAGTTGAACCATTTTAAACACTATCACATTCCAATGTGAAAGGCATACATTATTTTGCTATGTGATGCAGACAATTCATGCTAGTTATAGCTGTATGTATCTTAGTTCTTCCATAAGAATTGTTATACTCAAACTCCAATCCAATAAAACAAACAAAAGATTCATTCAGATGGCAGAAGCAAAAACAGAGAGCATGATAACAATCAAATCATAGAGCATGTGTTGCTCTACCCATATTCAAAGGTACAATTAATTTCTGAGAAGCTTATCTCAAGGAAACAGGTACCTACCTTTTCCCTAATAAATGAAAATTTTAAAGACAAAATTTAAAGAGAAAATGCTTTCAGCTTATCATCTCTAGCATAATTTTCACTTACAACATGGAAATATTTGGAGCACTTTTTTTCCCAGTGGAGGACATCACTAATTTCTAAGGCATTTGGTAGCAAGACTAGCAAGGTCCCTACAATATATAGATTACAGAATGAGATAATCTTACCATAAAGAAAGCTTGCAAGACTTCCAGGTGAGATATAATCTGACAGAATAAGCTTCTCATGTTGTGTGGGTCCCCAATAGTATCCTCTTAAACCCACCACATTTGGATGCCTAATGTTTGCAAATTTCTTGGCCTCCTTAGCGAACTCCTTTTTCTGTTTTGCCACCCCTTCTCTTAGCCACTTCACAGTCAAGAACATCCCATTATCCAGCGTCGCTCTGTACGAAGTCCCATGACTGCTCCTCCCCAATACTTCAGCTGGAGCCCTCGACAGCTCCTCAGGTGTCAACGTGATTGTGTCATCAAGAAAATAAAGCTCACCAACCAATCGATCAGGTGACCTTACATCCAATCTTGCTAGTGTCTCAGCACTCAATGAATCCCCAGACTCAGGTGACCAAGACAAATGACTGTGCTTTGATGGCGAGAACCTGGTTACAGCAGCCATTTTCTCATCAGGACTAATAATCTCAGATGCTGATCCTTTCCGTGATGTTACAAGGTCCACTGCTGAAACAACCAAGGCACCTCCACTGTCTGTTCCACTAATACCAGAAGTGTCAGCTGGAGTGCGCCTGTGGATTCCTTTACTTGTGATGTGGACTGGTGGAGTTCTCCTTGATATACGGATATAATGTACAAAGATAGCAAGCATGATAAGAATGATGACTCCAATTACACACGAGACAATGACTACCACCTTAACAATAGTGTTGATTGGTTTCCTCCTAGAATTTTCAGCTGGAGAATTGCTTGATCCAGGAGGATCACTAGGAAGACGTAATCTGCTATTTCCAGGAAAAAAAGAAGAACTAGGGAACCTCCTCAGGCTTTCTGGGACAACTCCAGAAAGATCATTGTATGAAACATTAAAGCTTCCAAGGCTGCTAGACAAGTTGGTTGGTAGAGGACCTGTGAAATGGTTTTGGGATAAATCTAGTGAGCTTAGTGAGGTCATGTCAGCCATGGAAGTTGGCAGAGAACCAGATAAATTATTCCCTGCAAGATTGAGCACTTGAAGTCCAGTCAGTGAACTAAATTGATCAGGAAAATAGCCATCAAGTTTGTTATGGGAAAGATCAACAACTTGAAGATTGGAGTCATTACTAGAAGAAGGGGATAATTCGATGGCACCATTAAGCAAATTATTTTCAAGGTGAAGTTCTTGCAAAGTAGTTAAGGTTAGCAAATCAGTCAAAAGAGGTCCATCAAACTGGTTGGAACTGAGATCTAGGACTCTAAGCTTTGGATACTGAGCAACAGCTTTTGGGAGAGCACTAGTTAGAGAGTTATGAGAGAGGTTGAGATAATTTAAACGCAACAATTGTGGGAGGACTTCGGGAAATGGTCCTGTCAAACGATTATGGCTGAGATCAAGATAATCAATGTTTCCCCATTTTGCTATTCTGGTTAGATTTCCTTCTAATAGGTTGTTCGATAGATCAAGCACAACACAGCTTCCTGTTACCAAAGGAAGTTCACCTACAAGTCCATTTGATGAAAGATCAAGGACACGCAGAGTTGTTGACATTATCATACTAATTGGCCCTGCAAGATGAAACTATGATGTGAGAAACATAGCACATTACATCACAGGAGTCAATTAGAGAATAAATTAAATATAATTAAGAACTCGCAAGAAGCAGAAACAGGAATTTAAAAAGCACCTGAGAGATTGTTGGCACTCAAATCCAGCTCAGATAGAAGTAATGAATCTCCTTTCAACAGGTCATTTGGAATAAACCCTGAGAACCTATTGTTGCTGAGTCTAAGGACCTGAAGCTCATAAGCAAAATCAAATCCAGGCAAGTCTCCAGACAGCTGATTATAGCTCAAATCCAACACCTTCAAGCTAGCAAACAAGCGCACCTCACCATGTATCAATGATCCAGTAAGCTGGTTGTGGCTAAGATTTAAGTGCTCAACACTTTCAGAAATACTTGGCAGTAATTTCTGTGGACTAGAGCTCACTAACATATTCGAACTAAAATCAATATGACTTGCATTAGTTAAAAGAAAAAAATCCCCATCTAGATGGCCATCAAACATATTACTATGCAAGTCAAGTACTTGTAGACGAGAAATCAGCTCAAACCCCTTGGGAATACTCTCAGTGAATCCATTGGAAGAAAGATTTAAATACATCAGGTTATTCAGTCCAGTCAATGACCTTGGCAATGCCCCAGAAAATGAGTTGCGGCTCAAGTCCAAAGACCGAACTGATACAAGTCCTGAAATTGAATCTGGAATTGAGCCAGAGAAGTTGTTCCCAGCCAATGAGAAGTTCTTTAAGCTCCCTAATTTACCAAGCCCTTCTGGTAAAGATGACGAGAAGAGATTGTTAGACACATCCAGGAACTCAAGACTTTGGAAGTCACCTATATTTTCAGGAATCTTGCCAGACATAATGTTGTCTGACATCGATAGTTTAACAAGCTTTGTAAGGTTTGAAAACACACTTAAGTCTGCATCAGCAGAGAGACCCAAGTTGTCAAGGACAACAGCTGCAACATTTCCACCATTACAAACTATACCATTCCAAGAAGAAGGGCAGCCATCAAAATCAATGGACTCGTCATTCCATGAATTAAGGACAAAACCAGTAGGATCATGCTTGATACCTTTCTTGAATTCAAGCAATGCCAGAATGTCCTGTGAAGGAAGTTGCCCAACAGCAGAGAGGAAAAATAGGGATAACACAAAAAGCCTATAGAGCTTCATATGCATTCTATCAATGGCTCCACCCAAGAAATACAGTAATGTCAAGAAAGTAGAAGGGATTTATCTATATTTAACCAACCCAGATGAATTTCAGACCGTATACAGCTCAACAAGACTCAGAATTAAAAATGGCTGCTTCGATATCATGAAACATAAGCCTTTCAGCAACAGAGATAAGCAGTTACAACTTTCTACCATTAACAGTAAAAAAGAAGAGAACCCGGCAAGCCTTTCCCCTCTAAAAATTCCACACTCAACAAAAATCTCAAAATGAGTTCAGTTATCCAGCAGTCCTTACCTGATATTGAACCAGATTTTAAAAGACCACAGCTTCAACAGACTGTATCTACTGCTTCAAATGAAAAAGATACGACTTCAAAGAAAAAAATTCTCACAGCCACGAAAACTGGGGCTAACCATTAAATACCTGAAATGGAACTGCAACAATAACTGGGGCCCATTAAGAGATCCAACAAGAGAAAAAAAAATGCAGAATTTTTCTCACCAAGATCTCAACATTCATTAACAATGTAGCCACATCAGTATCTCCCTAACCATAAAGGCTCAAACTTTCCAAAAAATAATAATAATAAAACTTTACAAAGAAGTAAGACCACACATGGGTTTTACATTTTAGTTCAGCTCAAGCAAACAGTATTCAGAACCGAAGTACAGCAGTACAAGAACAAGCCCATGGCCATGAAGGAAAACAAAGAAATACAATGAAATAACCACATTGTAATAAATACAAAAGGGACCCCAGACCCACAAATATTTGTGGCTTTTTTTTTTTTTTTTTGGGGTTTGATCCAGGCATTAGAAGTTAAAAAAACCCCCTAGCAACTGTGCATTTTGGGCTGCTTCAAGGCCAAAAACCTTGCCTTTCATTAATAAATAAAAACAACAAAACCTTTGCTTTGTCTCTTTACCCTTTTCCCTATAGAACAAAGCTAAGCATGTGGGTAGTCTCAAAAAAGTATTGGCTGACTAAAATAATAATACTTCGACCAAAAACAAAAAGACTAAAATAATAATACAGTGTTTTTGTTTTCTTTTAAGGGTTTTTTATTTTAAAAAAATTATTAGTGTCAAAAAGTGAAAACGATAGCGGGAAAATGTGTGGGGTTTTTTCTTGGCTTTTAATTTTGGGGGTAATGAACTATTTTTTAGGGGTGTAAATTAGGGATTTACCAGCCAAAAGGACCATAGAAACTATCAATGACATGGTGGACATCAAGGGACATTAAATCTAGTTGGTTACTAGTTTTTTCTTTTTTTTTGGGGATTTGGAAGAATGGAGACACTGTTCTTTAGGTGAGTGCCACGTAGCAAACGGGTCCCACTACTGCCCTTTTGACGAGGGTTTCTGTGGGTTCCGTCTTCTCTTTCCCACGAAAGAACTGAAGTAGGTGGAGGTATTATTATCACATGCCTGTGTCCCTCGTAGGACCCGTGGAACCCACGAAGGGAAGCCAATGAACTTATGACACGTGGATAACGGGGACTCAATCTTTATTGGAGAGTCTGATATATATCAACTGTTCAAAAAAAAAAAAGTCTGATATAAATCACAATGTGTACAAGCCGTGAAAGTTAGGAGATCGAGAGGACCATAAGTGATCACAGTGTAAGATTAACCAACGATGGTCCCCACTGGAGTTTTTAATAATGTTTATAATTACAAAAAATGCCCAAAAAAATTTCATTTCATTAGATAAATACTTATTTTATAAAAAAAATAATGGGTAACAAAAAAGTTCAAGGAAACAAATTATAAATTAATGTTTTATTTATTTATTTATTTTAGCTACAATATTTTGTTTATATTTAAAGTGGTGTGGTTTTCATTTATTTTATTATATTATTGAATTTATTAACATCAATTTTTTAGGTATGTTTTAAGTGTATATTGAGCAATTGATTTCAGGACAATTTAGTAAATAATAAATTCAATCATATTGAATTATTATAAATCCTTTCCTAAATGGTTGGTCACAAATTCATTATAAAGCTTTAAAGAATAGGTATTACCACAAGATTTTGTCATTTAATTTAATGGTATGGTGTAACTGATTAAAATGATATATTAAAAGGCCCAGTAATATCAATCCATTGAATTTTTGCTAAACATATTAATATAATAATTTTATATATGCATAGTAAATTAGATAATATAATTCAAATAAAAATAATTAAATAATATAATAAAGATTGTAAAAACAATGTATATCTTCAATAACAATCACCACAATGATGACAACAACAATAACAATAACAATGATAATAATAATAATAATAATTTATTACAATAAATATTAAAATTTCAAAAAAAAATGAAGTGTTATCATTGAAGAAAGTACAAATAAATGAGATATAAATTTGTGATATTTGAAAAAAATCCTTAAAAGCTACAATCAATTATTGATATTTTAATATTTTGTTTAGATATTATTGCCAAACATACATATGTCAGAAAATAAAATTTTATTTATAATTCAATGAAAATAAAATAAATCACTTTTTAAAATTTTTTTATTAAGAAGTATGTGTGTGTGTGTATATATATCACAATATATTAGAAAATAGAATTTTATTTATATTTCAATGAAAAATAAAAAAAATTAAATTTTATAGATTTTTTAAATTAAAAATAAAAATATATTAATAAGATTCAAATTTTGATATTTGCTACAAAATAATCTGGTTCTACCACTAAACGAAAACATCATTTACTTTTTGAAGAATAATTAAATGTTGCAATGGTGGTAAATATTTCTTTCTTGTTCTAAATTAGACCTTAAAAGACTAATACTAAAAAGAAAGCTTTTTATCACATGCTCAACAATTGAAGGTAGGATTTTGAGGTAGTTAAAGTTGAGATATTCCTTTAGGAACCCACGGGACTATACCTCGACGTAGAATTTTGTTTTGGTTTTTTTTTCTCTTGTCAAATTAACTTTTTGAGCTTTTCCTTATTTTTTCCCCCCTATTTCCTATGTTATGCAGAAGTTGTTTCTTTTTTACTTCTTTTAATCTTTTTATATTTTTTGTTGTTTACTTTATATAT
>CATIWR010619703.1:0-21598 GCA_949677035.1 Omphalea diandra | reverse complement strand
TATATATATATATATATATATATATATATATATAACTTTTAATTCTTTTTAATAAAATTATTTGTATTTCTGTCGTATTATATTTTAATTTAAAAAAAATCAATGTCGCGTGTCACTAATTAACATGTCATGCCAGTATGGCCATGTTGATATCTATGTAATAGATGGTGAAGCTGACTGTGGGCATATTGGTCTAATATAGTTCAATTATAACAAAAGGTGCCTATTTTTATTTATTTTGTGATTTGATTTCAAAAGCTAATTATTATTTATGATAATAATTTAGCAAAAACATTTTATAAGTTGTTTCTTCTGAATGAAAATTTTATCCTTTATTGTACCTATTCACTTTGGAGGTCCCTAAGAAACAGTTTCACTTGCTAATATCTGTAAATATTGAATAGTTGATATTGGTTGTCATTGTTGTCGCAATGCTAATATTATTTGGCTGTGATATCTACATGCACAGTGAGTGTGCTAATTTCTAATGTTGGACAGGAAAACTGCATTACATTTATTTTCAATTATTTTGAAAGATTTTTATGTTTTATTTTCAAGATTATACAATTCATTTTCAATTTCTAATTTGTTGATTTTTGGTTACATTTGGAGTTTGAAAAATGCTCTTTAATTTTTATTTTTGTGGTTAGATTTATCATTTATATGTGATGATGTGACAGTTATCTATGCGAAGAGTGGAAAGAGAGGCATAACAAGACATCAAATGAAAGTTGTCATATTTGTGGTTTGTCCCACTTGTGGTATTGCCATATTTTTCAAAGTAAATTTAACGTAGAATAATGTAAGAAAGGTATGAATAGAATTTTGGGTTATAGCATATATCATAACAAAATAAGCACAAAAGTTCATATTCATTTGGTTGTGTTTTGGCTTGTTTGTTTATGATAAATATCCACCCCTAATGGTAATAGTCATTTTGTTCATCTTTGATCAGCAGGTTTTTGTGCTTTTGTACGAGAGGTGCTATTATGTTGACTATGATGCCTAATTATACAAAGAATAAGAAGTGGAGGAGTTTCTTTATGTTTGTGAAGCAGTGATTGGGTGTTTGTCATAGTCTTAGGACCATTTCATTGTATTGTTTGAGTCTAAACATTGGATGAGGACTTTAACTGTAATTTTCTTTTTAAAACATGAGATTTTAATGTACTTTTCTTTATTCTAATAATAGATATTATAATTACATATCATTTTAATTATTTTCAATATTTATATTGAAATGTTAATAAGTTAATAATTAAATAATCAATAAAAATCATCACTATTTTGCTTTTGTTAAAATAGTAGCTAAATAATAAATAATACTAATAAATAATTTAAATTTTATTAAATTTAATATTTTCAAAAAAATTTTAGCTACTAACAAAATTAGTAGCTAAATAATAACTATTTAGCGACTACATATATGTTAGTAGCTAAAAAATAGAGCTTAGCAACTACAAGATATAATAGTTAAGCAGTCTTTTATTTAGAGACCATAAGCATGCTAGTAGCTAAAAAAGAGAGTTTAGCGATGATATTATATAGTAGATAAGTAGTCGCTATTTAGCTACTATAAGTATGTTAGTAGCTAAAATCATATCTTAGTTATTACACCATTTAGTAGCTAAATAGTCGGTATTCTTAGTCTCCATAATCGTTTTTGTCATTAATTAGCTACTAAAAATGAGTAGTCGTTATTTAGCTACTAAACTTGTGTAGTAGCTAAATAGCTACTACTTAGTCACTAAATTTAGGTTAGCTAACGACTACAATTTGTTAGTCGCTTAGGTCTTAACTACTATAAAAATAGGGCTTATCTATTATTTTTTGTAGAGCTAAATTTGAATATTTTTTTAGTGCAATTTCAATGCTATGAGGAATCGATTGGCTTCTTCCATTGTTCAGTAAATGAAGTTTGGCGTGAATGGAGCCTTTGGCTGCGGTCTCAGTCAAACAGGAGTAGAGATCAAGAAAGGAATAAGTGACTCTGATTAGAAACAGGAGAGATGGAGAGTTCTTGAAAATGGAGGGTCGGGATTCAAGGATTTTGAAATTCAAAGTTTTGTGTTCAGGTTGGGAAACAACTCTAATCTCGGAATTGATAAGGGCGCTATTGGTGGAGGAAGTTTATCACCGAAGATTCAAAATTCAATTATAGTTTCAAATGGGGACGGGGGAAGCAAAATGGGCCTGGAAGAAGATGGGCTCATAATTGTTAAGGATAAGAAACGCAAACGTCATGGGGAGAAGGGTTAGTCAATCCCGAGCTAATGCTTATTGATGGGCAACGTGAAATGGCGATGTTAGCAGACGGTGTTACCGCGACCTCCCAAGTAATAGAATCTACTAACCTGTCAACCTCACCGTTTACATCGGTGGGACCTGGACACCAAGCTCGTCGTTCATAATGATATGCTTAAGTTGGAATTGCCAAGGATTGGGCAATCCTCATGCAGTTTGCGCTTTAGGTGAGATTATTAAATCTCATCAGCCTATGATTGTGTTTCTCATGGAAACTCTTGTTAATGATAGTAGAATGGAAGAATTACGACTGTGAATTAGCTTCACAAGTAATTTTTGTGGTTTTAGAGTTGGCAGAAGTGGAGGTCTTGCAGTCTTATGGAAGCAATCTATTACTTGTGATATTACTAGCTTCTCTAATAATCATGTTGAATTAGTGTTGCATGGAGATATGTTGTTGATTGGCATTTGACTTGTTTTTATGGCTTTCTTGAACGTGCTAAAAAAAAAGAGAATCATGGGCTTTGTGGGGGTTTTAATGATCTTCTAAATGATCTTACTTGCCATGACGTGTTATGGGGGTTTTAATGATCTTCTAAATGCTTCAGATAAAATGGGAAGGGTTCCCCACCCAGAATGGCTTTTTGCAGGTTTTAGGGCAGTTATTGAGGATTGTTCTCTTATTGAACTGGAACTTCAAGGGCTGATTTTACGTGGGAACAGAGTCATGGGATAGTGGATTGGCTTAGAGAGCACCTTGACAGGACTTCTGTCACCAGTGCATGGTTCTCACTTTTCCTTTATGCAACTTGTGAGCTGGTTATTGCGGTATCTGACCATATGCCCATTTGCTTAGGTTTGGTTTCAGGCAATGAAAGCATTAAATGGTATCGCTTTAAATTTGAAAATGCTTAGTTGAAAGATGAGGGGTTCAATAAGGCTTTTCGGCATTACTGGGCAATTCTTGGTTCTCACATTTTACTAGATAAGTTTGATGCTTATACCTCATTCCTTGCTATGGGACATGAGATAAGTAGTCGATTTAAATAGTAGATTAATAGTTGCAAAAGTCGTCTGATTGAACTTCATAACAAATCAAATGATGAAGTTGTGAAAGTGCATGTTGATCAGTAGCGTCATTTGACTTTGGTATTGGAGCAAAAAGAAGCCTATTGGAAACAACGCTCTAAAGTGTTTTGGTTGGCAGAGGGTGATGCTAATACAAAATTTTTTCATACAATAACAATTAGTAGAAAGCCCTCTAATAAAATCACATATTTACGTGTTGAAGATGGGTCTATTGTTGAGGATTCACCTGGAATGGCTAACATTGTGAGAAATGATTTTCTTCAGTTGTTTGCAGCCTTATTTTGCTCTTCTTCTTCGATTTTTAAAGTCATTAAGGTGCGGGTTTCTAATGCCAATAACGAATTTTTACTTGCCCCTTTTTCTAAAGATGAATTTACTATTGTTATAAAACAGATACACCCGGACAAATCTCCCAGACCAAATGGATTGAATCCAATGTTTTATCAAAGCTTTAGGAACGAAGTAGGGGAGGATGTGTTTAGAACTTATATAGGTTGGCTTAAGGCTGGTTGCTTTTATAACTCTTTTAACAATTCTAATATTGTTCTAGTTAATGCTAGCAATATGAAAGATTTATGTCCAATCGCTCTTTATTATGTCTTATATAAAATCTTGGCAAAAGTGTTAGCCAATAGATTGAAGCATGCTCTCCCAAATCTTATGTCGCTTTCTCAATCCGCTTTCATGCTAGGCAGATCTATCACAAATAATGTTATGATAGCTTTTGAAGCTTTTCATTTCATGAGAAGGAAAATAAAGGGTAGCAAAAGGGAGGTTGCTTTGAAGCTAGACATTAGCAAGGCATATGATTGCTTGGATTGTCACTTCTTATGTTGGATTTTATCAGTAATGGGATTCTTGACCTAGTGAATTTGGTGGATAATGTTGTATATGGAAACTGTATCATACAATGTTGTGTTGAATGGCGAAGTTATTGGCACTATGACTCCAGGTCGAGGTCTTCATCAAGGTGATCATTATGACCTTATCTTTACATCCCCCTTGCCTAAGGGTTATCTACCTTACGTTCTCAAGCTGAGGAAAGAAGTTTTATCTATGGGTGTAGGGTGTGCAGGGCAGCGCCTAGCGTCTCGAATCTTCTCTTTGTTGATGATAGCTTTATTTTCTTTAAAGCAACTAAAGAAGAGAGTCTTACTATTAAGCAAATTATTGCCTCTTATGAAACAGCATTCGGGCAAGCCATAAACTTCTAAAAATCTGGCATTATGTTCAATTCGAATATTAGAATGGATAAGCATATTGAGATTTCTAATATCTTGGGAGTTTCTAACCCTTTGAACACTGATAGGTACCTGGGTCTTCCTTTATTGATTAGATGCTCTAAGAAAGCTATCTTTAAATTCCTGAAGGAGAAGTTGTGGAATAGATTCCAGAGTTGGAGTCATAAATACTTATCTCGAGCAAGGAAAGGGGTGCTTCTCAAAACCGTTGCGCAAGCCATCCCAACATATTATATAAGCACCTTCATATTGCCCATTTTCCTTTGTGAAGAACTCCAACGAATGATGAACTCCTTTTGGTGGGGAAGGAGTTCTTCAGGTGCTAGAGGAATACAGTGGCTTAATGGGGATAGTCTTTGCCGTTAGAAAGAAGTTAGTGGTCTAGAGTTTCAAAATTTTCATGGGTTTAACCTTACGTTACTCACCAAACAGGATTGGCAGCTCTTATCTCAAACACACTTTCTTGTAACTCGTATTTTCAAAGCAAAATATTTAATGGATGCTTCATTTCTTTCAACAACTCTCGAGTTTAATCCCAGTTTTATATGGCATAGTGTGTGGCCAGTGAAAGCTATTCTGGAGAAGGGTTGTCATTGGATGGTGGGTCATGGCAAACAGATTTGGGTATGGAGTGATCTGTGGCGCAGGTACCAGTTTGATTATAAATTTGACGCTAAGCCTAATGTAGGAATGGAACATCTGCTGGTGGAAAACCTGATAAATCCAAATGGTAGTTGGAATAATCTAGTCCCTTTTCTCTCCTCAAAATGTGCGGTTGATAACAAACATAGTCCTTCCAGCTCGAGCCAAGTCCAATAGGATGGTTTGTAATTTTAGTAAAGATGGTAAATATTCAGATAAATTTGGCTATCGAATTCATATGGATAACTTGGCCAATGATGGTTCTGGTAGTTTAGGAAATGATTGGAAACAACTTTGGAGGATTGTAGTTCCTCCTAAAGTTAGGAATTTTATTTGAAGATTGTGTGATGGTTGTCCCCCTCTCCGTAGCAGACTGGTTCATAAAGGGGGGTTAATGTGCCCGCCCTTATCTATTTTGTGACAATGACATGCAACATGCCTGACACATATTTTGAGATTGCCATTATGCTAAGGAATGCTGGAATAATGCAAATCTCAGGATAACATATGGTGATGACGAGGAGTTCAATCAATGGTTCTTTTCTCTGCTTGAAAGTGAACATGCAAATGTGAAAGATAAGGCAGGAATGATTTTATGGGAGATTTGGAGTCAACGCAACAACCTCCTGTGGAAGCAAAATTTTGTTAATCCTTCGCAAGCGGTTAATATGGCATTCAACTACTTGAACAATTGGATGTTGGTGTGCCAAACCAGACATGCTGATCGACAGCACACTAGTCCTGATATGTTTACCAATTCAAGTTGGAAAATGCCTAAGATGGGTTGGATTAAATGTAATGCAGATGTCGCCTTTATATCCTATTCACGATGTGTTGGCATTGGGATAATCCTCAGGGATAGTGAAGGTTGGTTTATACAAGGCAAGGTTATTTCTCTACCAGAATTGGGAAGTGCTAAGGAGGCTGAAGTTGTCGGTTTTAAAGAAGCCCTGTCGTGGTACTTAGAGCTGGGTCTGGTAGAGTTTTATTTGAACTGGATGCAAAGGAGGTAGTGTCTATTTTTATTTCCAATTCGGATGGGTATGCTGAGTTTAGGAATTTGATTGAAAACTGTGTCCATCTTGGTAATTGAGGAAGCGACTTTTCTGTCTTTTATTAGGAGACATGCTAATGAGAGTGTTCATTGTCTTGCTCAAGCTGCCCAGTTATATGCTTGTCCCTCTGTGTTTTTGCAACCTCCTTCTTTCCTTGAGGATAGTGTGCTTTTTTATTTGATTGATAATTAATAAATGCCTGATCTTTCTCCCAAATACATATATATATATATATATATATATATATATATATATATATATATATATAGTCATTTTAGATTGATTTTGATTTATTTCATTAGGAGAATTTAAATTTTATTAAAAATAAATAGTCCAACTTATCAAATCAAATAATTGCAAATCAATTTTATAGGTCAAATAATATAGCACTTGTAAAACTATCTTATATAATATACATCATAATGATATTAATCAAGGTAAAATAAGAAAAGAAGGAAAATAAAAGAGAATTACAATTTTTCATTATTTGAATTGAAAAGAGGTAAAATAAGGAAATAAAGAAAATAAAAGAGGATTACAATTTTTCATTATTTGAAAATAGAAGAAAAATAAAGAAAAAAGGACAATAACTGTTATTTTCCTCTTTTTATTTTTCCTCCAAAACAGAGAAAATATGATAATTGAAAGAAATTATAATGAATTTATATTTTTATCCTTGATACTTCAATTGAAGGAGAGAAAATAAATTTATTTTTTCTCCTTTCTTTTTTATCCAAATATGAGGAGAAAAAATAACTGAAGAAAAATAAAATTTATTTTCGCTCATTTTTTATCTAAACATGAAAAGAACAAATAAATAAGGAAAAATAATTTTCCCTTTTTATTTTTTTTCTCTCTAAACAATTTGCCAAACATAGGTTAAATATCTTATGTTACTTTATTCATATGAACACTTCCATAGGTGAAATAAGAGGAATATTTTGAATAGTGAAAAATAAAATAGGAAACAAAAGATTTAAATATATAATTTTCAAAAGTTTGCACAAATTTTATGAAAAAAATCTATAAATGTTAAAATTTTGAAGGTTGTAATTTCATATCAAATTTATTAAGAAAATATGTAATTTAAAATTTTGAGAACTAAATACATAATTCTGAAAATGTTATATAAAACTTATAAAAGATATCAATAAGTTTTAAAAGTTGAAGGGGGCAATTATATCATTTTTAAAAAGTTGAGAAGGTCATTCTTAGCTTTTGCCCTAATTTTCACATTATTAACAAAGACAATCTTTTTTTTGAAAAAAATAAAGATAATATATTTCATTAATTGAAAAAATAACACAAAGTCGATTTGCAAGACATTACAAAGTGAATTTATAAATACCTTCCTTCAAATTTAATCCACATCATTTCATTTGTTTTAATTATGCGATAATGTATACTGAAGAACACCTTCTTTAACTCTAAACTTGATTCCTTTAAGAAGCTTTTAATGATCTTGAAAAGCAGAGTAACTTGTGAGAATTTTTCAACCATTCAATTCATCAAGCAATACAATTAATAAATCATTAAAAGTTCAACTCATCTAAATGATAAACTGCCTTAGAAAATTATTAACTTAAGGAAATTATCAGTACGTGAACTTGAGATCACATACAATTCCAACAACAGAAAAAAAAACACACACACGCACGCCCATCATACAACAGAAGAAAAAAAAAAAACTCTACAATTTGACAGAATTTAGGCTATAAAAATTTGGGAATTTTTCGTCTATGAATTTTCCTTTCATCGGTAATACAAGTATTTGATCGTTTCCGCACTTCAAGAAGTAAGTATGGATTAATTGTTGTTGAATTAATTATTGTGAATTGATACTTTCAATTTCCCTAGAATAAAATGGATTCACATATATAATATTGTTTGTTTTAAAAGGAAACTAATTAGAGAAATATAATTTTCTAAAACTATTTTCTTTTTTGGATATATTTAATTGAAAAAATGTAAAATTCAAAAAATTTATATTTTATTTTAGCCACTTAAACTTCTTACTTGGTAGATAATATTATTTGAACTGTAATGTTTTGAAAAAAGCCTAACGAATAAAAAACTCTTTTTTTGCACAAAATCCAAAAAAAGTTAGTGAGGGAGACTAAATAAAATAAGGGTGAATGAATAAATTTTAAAATTCAGTTTATTTTCAGAAAAGCAATTCAAAGTTAAGGAGTTATTTAGTATTAATTATGTAATATATTTTTTATTTCTATTTTTCTAAATTGAAAAAATATTTTAAAATCAAATTGTAGAAATATATAAAAATATTTTTTATTATTTTCACATATTTTGACAATCTATTTTTATTTTTAAAAATAAAATTTATATTTATATATTTAATAATAATTTGAATTTTTAAATATTGACAACAGACACTGAAAATCAAAATAAAAAATCAAACTAAATAGATCTTAAAAGATAAATGACTCAATTGGATCTAATTTTAATTAAAATTATTAAAAATTTTAAGACTTTTATATAAGTTAAAATATTAAATTTAAAAATTGATTGAATATCCAATTGATTTGAGTATGAAAAATGTAAAATTGGTATATAATTACCATTATACCTTAATATATGGAAAATGTAAAATTTTAAACTTTAAAATTATAAAATATAAACAAAATAAGCTTGATAAGGCGACTTAAGCACCAAGTGAATATTTATAATTTTAGATTGTCTCATTTATTTATTTATTATAAAACATATCTAAAAATAGTTATTTTCTTTTTATATTATGAAGGAGTCTCAATTGATTTGGTGAATTATTAATATTTGACAACTTATTAGAAATTAGATTAATAATATTTAAAACTTTTATCATTGAAATTATTATTCAAATAGAGATTTATTTTCATTACATTTAAGACATTAAAAAATATATATTATTGATTTTTAAAAAATAATATTTTATTAACACTTGGATTCGTTATTTAAATATGTGCACATATAGTAAAAGACAATTTTATTACTTCATTTTTTATTTGATTAGATAGTCATTTATATTATATGCAAATTGATTTATATTTCAAAGTATAATATGAAAAAATTAAGATAATCGATCCTTTAAATCGGCTATTCGATTATGTGAATGTTTGATATTTTAGATTGATTAAATTATTCTAAATCTTAATTTGCTACATTTCGATCAAATCAATTAAATAGTAAAATATCTAATGCACGTGCACTACTTATTACTTCTTAAGAAGTAGAATTATATTTTTAAAAAATGACTTCATAATTATTACCCTAATTAATTTTGTTAACATGATAAAAATATTTAGATCAATTAATTAACTGTAATTGTGTACTTAATGACACACTTTATTAAAAAAGCTTGATGATAAAAAAAATAAAACTTTTTATGAATTCAATTGTATCAAAATATATAATTGAGCCAATTACATTCTAATTTGGCTAATTAGTTTCAATTATATCTAAAATCAAAATCAAAATTTTAATAAAATAAATATTTGAAATATATTGATTCTTATACTTTTTGTTAGATTAATCAGATCCAAAATTAATTTAGAACTTAGTTAAGATAAAATTTTATTTTATTTTTACTTAATTAAATTTATTATGCACTTTTATATGATGAATTTTAATTTTATGTTTAAATTTAAAATCTAAAGTTTCAATTTGCAAAATCTCTTGATCTCTTATTTTTAAATTTTTTTTTCTCTCAATCTCTCTTTAAAAAATTAATTTTATATTTGAAATAATAAATTATTTGAAATAAAAATATTAGAAATTAATTACACAAAGGGAACACGAATATTCTCAAAAAATCATTCTTAAAATAAAAACTATGAATTTATTATTTTATTATTTAAATATATAAAAATAAAATTTTATAATTTTAAATATAAAAAATATTTTATTTTTAATATAAATGAATTATATATCATCTAAAATATAAATAAAACTTCAATTTTTTTGAAAAAAAATTATTCAAATTGATAAGATCTAATCTTAATTTTCAATCTAATTTAACTAGTTAAAAATTATAAGAATCAATTGAGTCTAAATAAATATTTTACTAAATTCTGATTTTGACTTTATGTATAATTGTAATTAATTAATCAAATTAAGATATATCGACTTAATTTAAAACTTAAAGTATAATTGAAAATTCACAATAAAATTTGAATATTTGGAATCATCAAGCCTTTTAAAAATTAATTGAATGAATCAAACACAATGATAATACACTTTTTAAAGAAAAATATTTGGATTAAATAAAAAATTAACTTATATATATATATGAAGAATGAGAGATTTTTCATCAAATACAAATATACTTCTATTGGTCTATTATTGTGTGAGTTTCAAGAAATTGATCAAAGTTATTATGCATAAAAATTTATTTCTATTGGTCTATCTATCAAAATAATCCTGCAATGCAACCCTAAGCCTAAAAGTCACATCCAAACCATATGAGACGGAAAGAATTAGGGGTTGGCATGTTGCTTCGTTGTGCTTTCCTTGGCCTATTTTCAGGACTTAGAGAAATATAATATTGAACTTTTATTTAATGAATAAAAAAACAAACAAACAAAACTGCGAATAGCAAATCTATTTTGAATATTTTTTACCATAAATATATGTACTAGCATTTTTTTTTTTTTGGATTTAATCCAAGTTTTTAAAATATCAATAACTATGAAAGTTTTATGGCCGATAGAATTTTGTTAGAAATATTTTTTTTTTTACTTGTTTCTCATATAAAGGAATATAGTTGAAATTCTATCAAAATCTAATAACAATGACTTTATTCAAAAATAAAAATCAAATATGTTAATTTTAATAATATAAAAAACATCGAATTATTATGTGTTGATACATTATGTACCAAAATAATATAAATATTTGGATATTCAGGATTTAATAATCTCTATTCAATTATTTAAAAGATCAGTAAATAAAATTAACTACGATTAACCTACTAAATGTGATTTGTCATAAATAACTCTATTTGTATTCACACTTTTAGTTATCTATGTATTTATTACTTTTAGTTATCTATATATTTATTACTTTTAGTTATCTATATATTTATCTATTGTAAGATATCATTTATGGTATTAATAATTTCTACTTATAAGTGAAGATGTTGATAATTAACTAAATTTAAATAAGTATTATTTATATTTATATGTGGAATAGAATTAATTTAAAGATAATTTAAAAAAATAATTAATTATATGATATGAATGGTTGAATGGTTGGATACATAGCCATCAAATTTGATAAGTCCACGTGATTTCATATAATATGTGTAACACCAACATTTATTATAGCAATTTCATTGATTTAATAATATTTTATGATCATTTAGTCTCAAATTTTATTTTAATTTATTAATATATAATTAAAGCATAATTTTAATTTTTAATTTATTTTTTTATAAGTTGTTAATAACTTATTTATAATATGACATGAATCATGTTATATATATATATATATATATAATGAGATCCCCGTGATCTAGCAGCCATACAATTCGTGCAAGACATGCAAAATATGACATTCTAATTAATTTAATATTTATGAACATCGTAATTTAAATTTTATTTTAATTTATCTTTTTTGGTCAATTAATAAAGAACTATACTAACAAGGCCAAAATATATAATTCAACAGAGTTAAAAGTTGGTCAATTAATAAACCATTAGTTACTCTCATGCTCTTTTTGAGTATGAAACTAATCCAAATTCGAGTCGGAAAGAACCATAAGAGCGATAAAACTCTTTCTGCTGAGTTTCAATTGCAGCATGCTTTGTTTGAGAATTAAACAATACAGCTCGGAAAATGGCATGCAGATCAACACTTGAGCAAACTACCTGCACAGACTTGCAATATTGTTGTTCTTTATTCTTTCTAGATGTGACTTCTACAAATTCATTGGCGTATTTGTCAGCCTGTCTGGCCACATCAGCAGGTACAATATGAATGCCCTGAAAAAACAGACTGGTTTCTGGCAATCCAAATTCCCCATTATATAAAGCCAATTCGAGTCCATACTTCCTCTTTTGCATCAAGATGCCATGATTTAATTAGATTAACCATCCACTGCATCATAGTTATATGAGTAGGTAGGTTGGGCATATAATGTAAAGATGATGCAAACCATAACTGATGCATTAGAGGACAATGTAAATTAACCTCACATAATGAAAATAAATAAAACTAAGAAAACTGATAAGAACATAAAAGAAAAGAAAGAGATAAAAATCTTTGAAGTGCAGAATTTTCACTCCTAGAAGTTACTGTCACCAACGCCTTTTAAAGGGTTTCTTTCATCTCCCAAAGCTCTCTCGTTTTTGAATATCTTGACTCTTTTTTTATAATAGGATTGTCATCTGTTAAATACAAAAATAGCTTACAGTCCTTCTTGTTAGTAATACAAACATAATTAGAAATATATACCTAAAATTTTCTATTTAGGTTGTCATATTTAGAATAGGAAAATTTCAACATCATACAATCATCTTTAAAAGTCAAGGTTAGATTGATAAGTCTTCTTGAAGAATAAGAAAGAAATCATAAAAGAATCACAATAATTCATTATTCTCATGTTTATCTCTTATAGACTTGACTAATTGACCTCTTTTTAGCTATACATTTTTCAAGAAAACTCTAATTTATGAACCGTTTGAAACGCAGGAAACTAGATACATAAAGCTTTCACATATATTTTTTTAAAATGTTTTCTCATGCCTAATTTATACAATTTTGATTTTAAAATCTACATCTAAAATTTTGAATATTGACTCTTTTTTTTTTCAAAATATAATCAAAATATTAAAATAACATAAATTAAAATTAATACACATAAAAATAGGAGAATTTAATATAAAATTAAGTATTCAAGGTATAACAAAATATATAAATATTGAGCATATCACTCGTCCTTCTTGAATTTTTTATTTTATTTTTGGAGAGTTTGGCTCACTTGCTTAATAATCATTTGGAGAGTCTTCACAGATTTTCTAGTGTTCAAGCAACTTGAATTATAAAACTCGTGAAAGAGTTAGCTAAATTTACCAATTTACTTTTAATTAAAAGAAAAATAATACAATGAAGTTCCAAGAAATTTTGACATTAAAAATGTAAGAAATTTTAACTTAGCTTATAAAATTCATTTGCAAATGAATTTATATTTTAACATATTACAAAATAAAAATAGAATTCATTTCAAATGAAATGAATTTTGTATTTGGTTTAAGTATAGAATTCAATAAATATTTTATTTTGTAAAAATATCTTTGTATTATTTTTAAAAGTTTTATAAATATAAAAATATTAAAAAAGAGATAAAGTAGAGAGAGAAGAAGAAAGAGGAGAGAGAAAAAATGAGAAAGAAAAGTGAAGAAAAAGGATTTTAACTAAGAGTATTTTTCCATAATTAAAAAACTTCATAACTTTAGAATTTATTTGCCAATTATATTAAATTTGATAGAATTTGGTTTAATTATAATCAATTCCAAGGATTTAATGAAGTAGAATTTCGAATGAATTTTTATTTATACCAAACATACAAAATGTGAATTTACAAATAAATTTTATAAAAATTGTAGAATTCATTTATATCAAATATAATGTAATTCATCTTCCCTAAAATCTGAGTTTTGAGTTTCTATCATGATATTTTGTTCCTCTTTCTTCATATGTTGCCATGACTATTGCTGTTTGCTCTCTTTTATTTTTAAGAACTCAACCTTAGTGTATTACATAATATATAAAATTTGGTCAGTTTATATTTTTTGTTTTTATCTTTTCCATGATTAATCAAAGTTTGCAAAGTTGAATAGGGCGAATAGCACCATTAAATAGTAGCATTTTCATATCAAGTTTTTTTTTTTTTTGGAAAAAAAAAAAGAATTCAAACTTTAATTTTTGCAAAAAAAAAAATGTACTTAATCAGCTAGACTATGTCTATTTGTACATATTTTCATATCAAGATAAAATGATAAATTTTTTATTTCAAAAATAAATAACATTAATATAAAAGAAAATTAATCAAATGTACATGTTTTGAGATTGACAACATTGAATGTTCTTTTCGTCTCAAAATCCGCCTATTATAAAATTCTTAACCAAATGAGAATCTAAAAGTCAAGGCTAATACCACCTTCAGATCTCCAAAGCCTGGCTTTCTCAAATCCATTAACATAATTATCAAAATCATCAATTGTTTGGTCAATCTCTTCTTGTGTGTTCATCACAAATGGCCCAAATTGCGCTACTGGCTCCCCTAGCGGTTCCCCTCCTACCAAAATGAACCTCAAAAGTTTAGATGATGACTTGTTCCATGCCTCCAACCCATCACCATTCCCTAGAAGAAGAAGATGGTGAGCTGATGTTGGTGAAGATTTTTTAGAGCCAAAGATGCCTTCACCTTCTAACACATAAACAAAAGCATTCCAATTTATGGGTATTGGCTGTTGAAGGTGAGCTCCTGGCTTGACAGTGAAATCCAAGAACATGGTAGGGGTCCTTGTGTAGATTGGTGACTTGGTCCCCAATGCCTCACCTGCTATGACCCTAACCTTGACCCCATCTTTTGTTGCTTCAGCAATGTCCATGCTCGATATTTCTTGGTATCTAGGCTCAATCCTGTCCTCAAAGAAGATGAAATTGATTAATTAATAGTTAGAACTTAAATTTTATCACTCAACTGATTCAAACAGACTTATTTATAATTATCATGATAAATTTTTTGAATAAAATAGAATAAAATGTTGAGAAAGTGGTATAAGCATTATTGAAGATTCTCAAACAAAAGGTAAGTTGTATTAAAAGCATAATTGCTGAACCAGAAGAATTAGTGCTTCATTCTAAAGGATTGACTTTTGGAAAAGGTTGAATGATAACAAATCATAACAGTCATATGTGCAACCCCAACCAACATATTCTTCCTTGAAGTTTTTGAAACACTGTTTACTTTTGCCTTGATGGTCGCATTGCTACCACAACCTAAAATTCTTTATATTATTTCAACTTTTGAAGCACTTATTTATATAGACACTTTATCTTATATTAAAATTTAACTGGCCACTCTATATATAAATCTAAAACTTTTTTTTTATAAAAAAATTCTGATACTATAAGATTTCAATCTATACCAAGATTCAATGTGAGTCGAGATTAAGTTATATATTTAAATATAATTTAAATTTGATAATATATATTGACAGGTTTTACTTACATTTTATATTTAGAGGAGAGGTTGATCCACAATTGCAGGCCCTTTTGAGTTCCTTGAGCCGCAGGCATCTCAGAGTGAACAATCCCTCTCCCTGCGGTCATCCATTGCAAGTCACCAGCACCTATTGTCCCTTTGTGCCCTTCAAAATCTTCATGTGTGACAGCTCCCTAATTATTAAGCAACAAGTTGCCATTCACCTAAGTTAAGTGTATCCACATATGAATCCACCCTAGCCCTAGAAGTGCAGATTTCCTTTTTTTTTTTTTTTTTTTTTAATTTAGCTCAAATTGGAGTTTGACCTTTTTTTTTTAATAGGATCGCACAAGCATTTTAAGTTGCTTTAAAATGCATATAAATTGCCCCCACTTAATATTTTCTCTTGCCTCCTTTTAAATTTGTGTTGTTATATTTTAGGATGCTTTGCCACTAACATTTTATTTTGTCTCTGTTAAATTTAATTTTATTTAATTGATATCTTAATCTAGTGACTAAAGTGAGATTATATTATGATAAGTTTATTTTTAAATAATGTAAATTTTATTGAAATGATATTTATTTTTAAGTATATTTTTTATCACCACAAATTATATTTAGTTATTTTGAATTATTTAAATATAGACGGCCATTTTCATTCTAATTACATTTTCAAGAGCTAACCAAATATATCCTAAAGAAATTTAATATTTTTAAATATATTTATAGCATCAATTTTAAACCAACTTTATGAAATATATGCCAAATAAAAAGATTGCAAGGTATATTTTAGTAAACAATTGAATGAGTGGGTTAATTTCATTTTAATGCTTTACTTAGTGCAAATATAAATATTTAAGTTTAGCTGTAAGATCTTATGTTAGAAAAAGAAAATTAATATGCTTTTTAATAAAGTGTAAATATTTTTATTTGGAAAAACAAGATAATTGATAGTGAGAGATCATAATTTTTTGCTCCAACATTTCAACCTAGAGAATTAAACAAAGAATCCTAAATTTAGGTTTTTAACTCACAAGATCAATTTTTCTTTGTCCGTCTAATCCCTTTAGGGTGCTTATTGGATGAAAATTTTCCTAACTATTTTTTTTTTCTCTGTAATAATGAGTCAACCTGGCCTAGCATTGACACTTTTGCTTGGGTCGACTCAATTAATTTAATTTAATTAAGGAAGGAAAATAATTACCTAACACCTTGACATACTGCTAGTATTATATAATAATACATAATATTTTATATATTTTATATATTTTTTAAATATAAAAACACTCATGTTTCTTTTACACTTACGTATAAGCATTTAATTACTCTGATGTAATACACCAGGATAAGTCCGTGGACTTTCCTCGCCAACCATAGTAATTTTCCACATGTTGTAAGATCACGTGGGATTGTTGATTATATATATAAATCACTTAGGATAACCAAGTAATTAATTAGCAAATTTGAAACGTTAGCAGTCTGCTACTTCTTACTTAACCAATTAAATATTGAACTGTTTTAATCAACTTCTTGCTTGAAAAATAAACACTGTAAGTCTAGTAAGTGAATTGCTAATTTATCAATGTATCTACCTGCAACATGTAGGTTACTGTCTCGAATCCTGTCAAGAACAAGGAGAAGAATCATTTTTATTGTTAAGAAAAGGAATATATAGTGGATTTTCTCAGGAAAAGTCAGAATATATGAATGAGACCAAGAATCCGAACCTCTATGTGGATGATCAGGAAAACCAGCTGGGGCAGTAACTACAATATCCAAAACCCAACAAGGAAAGAAAAATATTAAGCTAATGAATGACATTTCAAATAAAGAAACAGAGCAAAAACAGAGCACCCACCAGAAAACTCATCCAAGACAAGAAAAGGATCAAAATATCGGAGTTCAAACCTATAAAAACAAGAAAAACCCATTAATCCTTACATCTCAGAATCCTCAAATTTCGAAAAAGAAGGCCAAGAAGATGAAATTTTACCTTCCTATGCTCCTTCTAACAATGGCTCCAACTCCTTCATGTTGAGGTCTAGCCAAGAACTTCCTAACCACTTGCCGTGGTTCTTCAAGAACACAAAAATTCTCTCTTTCAGGCATTTCTTTCTTTTATGAAATATTTGAAATTTGCAGGTTGCCAATGGGGTAAGAAAAAAGAGAAAGTGTTAGAACGAATATATAAAGGAGAAGGGAGAATTTTGCGAGTGGCAATAGTGTTTCTGTTTTTTGGAAGGTCAAAGGAAAGTTTTAGGCGGCCAATAAGACCCGCATGGAGAGTTTTCCTTCAGCGCAAGGGACCATTTTTTCCCATTATTTTTATATCATATAACGTCATCTTAGCGTTTTGATGATGTCCTTTTACCCATCTTGGATCATGGCCGCCGGTTGATTGACACGTGGACACCTATGTCAGCATGATGCGGTGATCGAGACCCACAAGTTTGTAGGACCCAGAATATGATTTTATTGGTCCACTAATGTGAAATACAATCTAGTTTTAAGATCTTGAAGAATTAACATCTCAATTTTCAATGGGCTACTTCTGAACTGGAATCCAGCTAGTCCAAATTACACGTTGACGCCCTTAACAAGTTAGATAAATTCAATTAAAAGAAAAAATATATTATATTAAATGAAAATATAAGTAATTTCATAATTTTATGAAATAATTATGAGAATTTATTTTATACGTCACCATATTGTTAAAAGGAATATGAAAAGACAATATACATTTAATATAGTCAAAATTTTCATAAAATATTTTTTAAAATTATTTTTTATAATCAGCATTTGTAGAATTAGGGGTTGGCTAATCAAAATAATAAAATTATAAATTGGTTAATAGTCTAATTCAGTTAGGGAATAAAATCAATCAAAATTAAAAATCAATCAAAATTACAGTAAAAAATTGTCTAAAATTGAAAATTATATCAAACTAGTTTATTCTAAACTTATATCATTTTATAAAAAAAATTTAAAGATTTTAAAATTATACTATTTTACTTAAAATTTAAATATTAAATTTATTTTCTCATGACTTTATGATATTATATTTTTTAAAATTTTAAGTATTATTTACATATTTTTTTTAATTTTAAAAAATAACTTATCAAATCAAACCAGTTAAATCGATCAAATCAATTAAATTAAAAATTAGTCAATCAATCAGTTTTGTGGTTCAATTTTAAAAACATTGGTTATAATGACTAATATTGTTATCACTAAGAAATTATTGTCATTAGGCATTGATCTTGTTTGTGAATTTATTGTCTTTTAAGACATGTAATGTAAAATATATGTGAGATTTATTGATTGCTTAATTTATTAACTTTATAGGTAGAACTAGTTTTATAAGTGCCATTATCATAACACATTTAATATTAATATTAGGTAATCATAACACATTTAATATTAATATTGGGTAATCATACGAGGAGAGTTATCTTCAATACATAAATCAATATGTGGACCTACAATCTTGGATTTATTCAGAGGGGAATTTTAATTTCAATAGAGATATAAGATTGTCTGAAAAGTGATTAAAAAAATGGTGAATTTTGCGTTGAATTCTGTTCATATTAGTGTTTTCATTTTGGAGAAGTTTGAATGAGTGAATCCACGTCCCAATTAAATTAATTCATGCAATCAATCGTGAAAATATTTAGCCAATCTACCATTTCGCTCATCTTGAAAGCCTACTGAACAAGCTTTTAGCATCTTGTCAAGATATACAAATCATTCTTTTAACAATATATATATATATATATATATATCTATATATATATATATCTATATAGATAGATATACAATCATGTTACATATCAAGAACACAATCTATCAAAAAATAATAATATATAAACTAATTATTCGTAATTATCTAATCAACTTCTATTATATATTATTTTTTTCAAATATAAAATTAATCATAATATCATATAATATAATATAATTATTTTATTAATTTATTATATACATTAAAACAAAAAAACAAAAATAAAACATTGTTCTGTCTAGAATAATGATTCTTTATGGACAAAACAAAGAGAACCTCTTCAAATGAGAATAAATTTATTTTGATGAAATACCCATTTGTAATGCAAGATTTTTTTTTTTTTTTTTTGTAACGCAAACACAAAAAAATCAAAATGAATAAGACAATTATTCGTATAAAAGATTTTCTTAATTACCCTAATTTTTATAGTGAATTTTGAAAGAATATTATATTAAGATGATTTCCGTAGTTAAAACGCCAAGAACAGGGAAAAGAAAATATCTGACTGATCGCATGCGAAAAAGTTGGAATAATATCTAACGGCACTACGAAGTTTGATTAAAGACCACATTTCTTACCTTTTTAAGAGGAGAATTATTCCATCTTATGAAAACTACAGAATTTATAGCGATAAGTGTGTTTTTGGTGTAGTTGCCAATTTCTTTTTTTGCCCACATTTGGTTACCCGACGAATATTAATAATACCATAAACCACAAATCATCACCGCTCCAACATTTTGCCACAAAAACCACTTCAAGTTCTGAAACCTTAGCTTTTGGAATCGCTATTTGTTTTTCCAAATGCGTCAAGTTGATTAAAAAATGCGCTCTTAAAATAATACAAAAAGATTTAACCTCGATTAATATGTGAATTGAATAGTTTCTTTTTCAGCATCAGAGTATGTTATTGACAACTAGACGGATATCGCTTGTATCATTATTGTCTTATAAAACCGAACTTAGAGAATCCGACCTAGTTGTTCCAACCTTAAAAGATTTGACAAAGTCAGCTATTATGGTAAATTTCACAACATCAATTTTCATGCATAATTTTCTGAAATTCATCTAATGAATAATTATTGAATTGGTTTTAATTAATTATCAAAAGGGATCAAGCTCTTAATTTTGGTGTGCAAAAAATTGTATCTGTTACTTAGTTGTTGAAAGGATTGTCAAGTAGCAATTACCCCACTTATCATTTAGGATTGCTGCTAATCACTGTGGTGGCCCATGGCTGTGGTAGGGTGGGACATGGCCCACGAAAATGCTGTCTGAGGCTATGGATATGACATCATAGACACCGAAGCATGATGCAGCGAGTGCCGTCGGATCAATGAACATGTCTACGCCAGTAGAGTCAAAATCAATTAGGGAGGAACATGGTTTTACACTTCAAACAACGTTGTAAGGGAAGGCAATAACGTGAGAGACTTCAAGGAACCTTTCACAAACAGACGGCTATAACGCGTGATCTTGGTCTTTTACAATATGATGATGTTATCATATCAATTATATCTTAACGCACGTCTAAAAAGGTTTAGCTAATGAAGTTCGTACTAATTAATGAACAAACGTTACAGCAGCTTCCCATTTTTCATTTTAATCTTTGGCTATATTTGTTAGGAAGTATGGGAATATATTTCAATTTTATATAATTTAATTCAACATACATTTCTTATTTATATATTTTAACACGACCAATTATATATAAAGAAATTGATCTTTGTACAACTTACATTTTTAGTACTGTAAATAAAAAAAAATGCATATTGATGAGAACTATATACATAAAATTTTAAATTTGTTATATAAATTCTATGCATATTTAGTGAGAAATTAATACTTGTAAATAAACAAACTTGAATTGTAAAAGTGAAAGGTATTTCTTCTTTTTTTTTTTTGAGTGATGGGGAATTGTACCTCTAACTCATGAATATCCCAAGCTAATAACAGAAAAATGTATAGTCAAAAGTATTTTACCAATTGTTGTGGATATTTATCCAGAATAATAAAAAAGAAACATTGATTTGAAGTTTTTTTTCATTTGTTTTGTTGGAATACCTTTGATTTGGCAATTAAAAGGTAAATGGAATGTGCCAAGCTCCATGTGCTACAGTTTTAGAAATGTATAATTTCTGCTTTTAATGCCCTATGATGGAACTATTAGATCTTAAATTTATAACTTCTTTTCTCTAAATCATTATAAAAAAATTGTTAAAATTTGATTCTATAGTTTTTATACTATAAAATAAATTTTGATCATTAAATTATTAGTTCAATTATTAATTTGGATATTGGATTATTATAAATAGTTTATATATATATATATATATATATATAT
>CATIWR010619618.1:0-18169 GCA_949677035.1 Omphalea diandra | reverse complement strand
AAGGACTCAATGGTATAAATCCATAAACAATCTCAAAAAGGCAATAATGTGTAAAAGAATGCATACTCCTATTATATGCAAATTCTATATGTGGTAAACATTCCTCCCAAGACTTTAAATTCTTTTTTATTAAAACTCTCAAAATCTGCCCTCGAGTCCTATTTACAACCTCAGTTTGACCATCAGTTTGTGGGTGGCATGAAGTAGAAAATAACAACTTAATCTCCAATTTGCCCCACAATGTTTTCCAAAAGAAACTCAAAAATTTTGTATCCCTATCACTAGCAATGGTTTTAGGCATAATATGTAATCTCAAAATCTTGTTGAATAACAAATTAGCTATGTTAATGGCATCATTAGTTTTGTGACATGCAATAAAATGTGTCATTTTAGAAAATCTACAAATAACCACAAAAATAGAATCATTACCACATTTTGACCTTGGTAACCCCAAAACAAAATCCCTAGATATATCAACCCAAGGTGAACTATGAATGGGTAAAAGCATATAAAGACCATATGGTTTTGATTTAGATTTAGCTTGTTTGCACGCAACATATCTATCACGCACTTTTTAAACATCAATTAGCATATTGGACCAATAAAAGTGCTCATGCAAAACATCTAAAGTCTTTTGAACTCCAAAGTGACCCATAAGTCCACCACTATCTCCTTCCCTAATTAGCAATTCATGTAAAGAACTCTTAGGCACATAAAGTTTGTTCTCTTTAAACAAGTAACCATCATGCCTAAAAAATCTATCAAAAGCATCTTTTTCATAATTTGTAAAGAAATCACAAAAATCTGAATCCCTAGTATACAATTCTTTGATATACTCAAAATCAAGTAATTTAACATTAAGAATAGAAAGAAATTTATACCTTCGAGATAGTGCATCGGCCACTATATTTTCCTTACCTTGTTTATACCTTATGACATATGGAAAAGACTCAATAAATTCACTCCACTTAGCATGTCTTTTATTCAATCTCTATTGTCCTTTAAGGTATTTAAGAGATTCATGGTCCGTATCAATGACAAATTCCTTATGCCAAAGATAATGTTTCATGTTTACATATACCTAACCAAAGCATATATCTCTTTATCATAAGTTGGATATTTCAATGAAGGTCCATTAAGTTTTTCACTAAAGTAAGCTATGGGCCTTCCTTCTCGTATTAAAATAGCTCAATTATCGAGACTTGAGGCATCACATTCAATTTCAAAAGTATTAACAAAGTTAAGCAAATCTAATAAAGGTGAATTAGTTAATTTAGATTTTAACAAGTCAAAAGTATGTTATTGCACCTCTCCCCATTTAAAACTAACACTCTTTTTGATAATTTTAGTTAAGGGAGCCATAATAATGCTAAAATCCTTTACAAACCTCCTATAAGAATGTGTTAAACCATGAAAAGACCTTACCTCACTTACTAAATGGAATTAGCCCATGTCTTGATGGCACTTACCTTTTCTTCATCAACTTCTATTCCATTTTTGCTAATAAGAAAACCTACAAAAAAAAAGCTTAGAAGTACAAAAAGAACACTTTTTAAAGTTAATGTATAACTTTTTTATTTTTATTTTTTGCAAAACTTCAAAAACTAACCTTACATGCTCTAAATGTTCTTCTAAAGACTTAGAATAAATAAGAATATCATCAAAATAAACAACTACAAATTTTCCTAAGTATGCATGCAAGATATGGTTCATCAATCTCATTAAAATGCTAAGGGCATTAGTTAGGCCAAAAGGCATAACTAACCATTCATACAATCTGTATTTAGTTTTAAAAACTATTTTTCATTCATCCCTTTCACGCATCCTAATTTGATGATAACCATTTTTTAAATCAATTTTAGAAAACATGCATGCACCATGCAATTCATCTAATATGTCATCTAACCTCGGAAGTGGATGCCTATACTTAATTGTTATCTTATTAATAGCCCTACAATCAACACACATGTGCCAAGATCCATCCTTTTTTGGTACTAATAAAATAGGAACCACACAAGGACTCATACTTTCCCCCTACTAAGCCTTTTTCCATGAGCTCTTCTACTTGCCTTGAAGCTCCTTTGTCTCCTTAGGGTTGCTTCTATAGGCTGGCCTATTTGTAATTTAAGAGCTCAGAATGAAATCTATTTGGTGCTCAATTCCTTTTAAGGTTGGCAATCTTTTGGGTACATCCTCGAGAAACAAATTTGAAAACTTATGTAACAAGGAAACAAAACCACTAGGAAGAATATTGGTTAGATCATTACTAAAAGAAAAACAAAGTAGTTTCACATCTTTATACAAAAACATAGACCATGGGTGTTTTGGCTAGTAAAGTTTTCCTCACATCCCTCTCTTTTACAAATATAGTTTTTTTTTCATACTCTCTCCTTTTGTATGCCCCTCACTTTTTTTTATGGGCATCCCCTTTTTACTCTCTTTTTTCCCCTTTAATCTCATGCCCCTCTTTGGTTTTCTCACTACTCTCCTTTTGTCACATTACTTTTTCTTTTTCTTAGTTGAATGCACTTTCTCTTTCTCTAATTACTTTTTGGTCCTCGAAAATTTTTTGAGGTGTTAAAGAATACAAAACAATATGCTTGCCCCCAAAACCAAACTCATAAGTATTAGAGAACCCATCATGTTTGGCTCGCCTATCAAATTGCCATGTTCAACCCAAAAGTATGTGACTAGCTTACATAAGAATAACATCACAAAGCACCTCAACCTTATATCTACCAATAGAAAATGATACCAAAACTTGCTTAGTGACTTTTACATCCCCACCATCATTTAGCCATGGTAAGTTATAAGGTTTAGGATGTTTCATGGTTGTTAAATTTAGCCTTTCAACAATATAGGTACTAGACGCATTAGTGCAACTACCACTATCAATAATAGTAAGACATAAATTACTATTTATCCTATACCTAGAATGAAAATATTTTCCCTTTGAATTTGATCATCCTTAATTTGCACACTTAAAGAATGTCTAGCCACAATAATATTCTTACTATTTACCTCATTTAGATCCTCAAAATCATCATCACTAGCATCTTCCAATAGAGGCATCATGGGGTCGATTGCATAGCCATCATCCACATCATCACTTACTATTTATCCATCACACAAAACCACAGTCCTCTTGTTTAGGCAATCACGTGTCATGTGTCCTCTCTCTTGGTACTTAAAGCAAATAATTGAACTTGGCCTTTTAGGGGGTTTAACCTCAGTATTAGAGTTGGACTTGTCCCCTCCCTCCTTTTTTGGTGGTTTGATCTTGGGCCTATTATTGGGTTTGTCACCACTTTTTAAACTTGTTAGTCTAAGAAACTGAATTGAAATTAGGCTTAGAATGTTTTACTTTTACGCTATCTTTCCACCATAATTGCAAGGTGATACAACCCTTCTAGAGTGTCATATTATTTTAGCTCAACTTCATTAGTGATTTCTCTATTAATACTAGCAAGAAAACGTGCCAAAGTTTGCTCTATAGGTTCTTCAAGTTCTGCCCTCATCAAGGCGATTTCAAGATCTTGATAATACTTTTCCACACTTTTATTACCTTGCACAAGTCTTTAGAACTTTTTATGTATATCTCTAAGGAAATAACTAGGAACAAATCTATTTCTCATGGCCCTCTTCATATGTACCCAAGTACAAATTGGTGGATCCCTATATCTTCTTCTAATACTTCTAATTTGATCCCACCATACAAGAGCATATCCCACAAATTCAACAATAGCTAATTTAACCTTTTTATCCTCACTATAGTTATGACAATCAAAAATAAAATATACGTTCTTTTCTTAAGATAGATAAGCTTCAGGATCATTGGAAGAGCTAAAGGTAGGAATCTTCATCTTGATGCTATTGAGATTGTCATCTTGCTTACTAGATCTTTGTGAGCAACCTTCCATAGAATCGCCCTCTTTATCATCTTAAACAATCCTCCCACGCCTTGATTGCTTATAATTGGTTCAGATGGTATTCAAATTCTAGGCAATTTGCAAGCTTTCAATCTTCTCATGCAATATTTGGAATTACTTCTCAATTTGGGCCATATGAGCTTATGAAGCTTTCATGAACAACTTCCAATCTTGTTCTTTTTTAGGATCTACCATGGTTAGTAAATAATAAATGAAAACCTCACCAAACACTCCTTTATGTGTTTAGACTCAAAAGATAACACTCACACTTGTGTTTAACTCAAAATAGGTTTTTACCCTCCTTTAATCTCACCACTCTTGCATTTTACCTCTCTTGGATTCTTTTCTTTAAGTTCATTAAGGACTCAAGTTACTTTATGTTGAATTCAAGCCTAAACCAAACACAAACACGAAAACTAACCTTATAAAGACTTAGCAAATAAAGGATCAGAATCAACACAATTGGTGTAAGAAATAAATCTTTAAAGGCCTAAACGAAGTTTAAGATCAAAAAGGAATTTTGAAGTGTCAAGACTGAAATTGAACTTGAAATTAATTGGATGTTATGGCCTAGGCCAAATACCAATAAGAACTTCAAAATTGGCTACTTAGTTTACAAACAAGTTCAATGTGATCTTTAGCTTCTTTTCTTTCTTTCTTTTTTTTTTCTTTTTTTTTTTTTTACTTTGAATTTTTTCCTCTCTTTCTTTTTTTTGAAGCTAAAATAGAATTGGAATCAAAAGAAACACAAAGAACAACTTAACAATGCAAAGAAATTAATGAAAGTCGAATTGAAGGAATTGAGTGCTAATCGCAATTTGCACTTTTCTTTCAATTTGGATGAGTTTGGTTCGGCCCTAGACATACAAAGAATGCTTAGGACACAAAGAAAAATGAATTGGGATGAAAGAAACACAAAGAAACATAATGGAGATACGAAACTTGCTAATTTTGCAATATGCAATCTTTTTGTGATTTTCTTAATGTTGATGGTACAAAATTGGAATTAAACACAAAAGAGTGAATAAATATGATAAAACAAACTAATTTGGTGGAAGAAAAGTAAAGAAAATAGAACTATATATGATAGAATAAGAACAAACAAAATTAAAACCCTATGAAAGAGATAGGACCCAAATTGATACAAAAATAATAAGAATACAAAGAACAATGAATTTTTTGAGATAACTTACTTGATTTGAAGCTTTAGCTCTGATACCAAATGATATAAATAAGGTTGGATTGATCCTTACCCGTATGCTAAAAAATAGTTGTCAAAATCTATCAAACCAAGTATTGGAGTTTTAATTTGCAAATCCTAACTAGACCTCTAGAAAACTTGTTTATAGCAACCTAAGTTATAAAAATTCAAAGTTGCATTAACTCAAACACTAAATCAACCAAGCAATTTAAGATCAGAATTAACAAGTGTGTGAAATTATTAAGTCTTCACTCAATAATCTCACTAAGTCCACTTAAGAACTTAATAAGAGAATTTAATCTCACAAGTAAAATTGCTAACAATACTAATATTGATTGAATGAATCCCCCTTGGCTGAATATGAGAGCTGTTTATAGCCTTACAATGCTTAATTCAAAACTAATTAGGATTTAGTGTACATTCCCTAACAGAATTTAATATTTCCTAATGTAATAAGGAAAAGATAATCCTAAACTAAATAGTAAAACTAAAGAAACATTATGATTGGTCAATAAGATTAGACCAAGATATTTTCCTAACTAAAGAACAATAATCTTAAATAGAAAAGAATAAGGATTCAGCTGAATGAGGAAATTCTAATGCCATTAGGAAACATTGCCAACTAAGGAAATCTTGTAAGAATATTTGACTTTGGGCCTTATTTCCCTATTTACACGACTTAGGCTTCCTTTTGCATGCCTTGGCAGAATTGGGTTGTGCTTGGGTTCTCTCCATAAGTTGGGCTACATTGTATTAAGTTAAGTGCTCCATTTGAATAGTTTAAGCTCCCATCAACTTTAAATTGGGCTTCATACATCCTTTGCTCTTCTTGGGTTAATCCAAGTGTAACTCCTTGTCGCATGAATGCTCCAATTTCCTTATTAAACTTTTTTAGCCTTCCCCTTGTGATTGGATCTTAAAGTGGATCATTTGTTAACTTGCCTTGGCTATTTGCATCACGAGTAAAGTCATAGATGAAGTGTATATTGGAGTTTATAGTCCTCACATAAATAGGAAGGCATTAGTAAGGAAAATTTTAAGGTTGGGGATACTACTAGACCACTATGGAGTGGGACCACATTTAGATTGTTTGAAGTTGTCATAAATGTCAAGGTCATGGTAGCCTCAGTCATTTGCTACCAATTGAATTACAAAATCTAACTTCACCTTGGCCATTCATAGTGTGGGGTATTTATGTGATTGAGAAAATTAGACCAACTCCTATAAGAGGACATAAGTACATTATAGTAGTAGCAGACCACTTTTTAAAATAAGTAAAAGCCAAAGCCTTCAGCAAGTCAGGGGCTAAGCAAATGGCTCGATTTATCGAGAAATATCTCATTCATTAATACGGTGTATCGTATCACATTATTATGGATAGCAGAGTCCATTTTCAAGTTGAGGTTAGAGTAATCTTGGAAAAATATGGGGTAACTCACCACAAATTGTCACCATACAGGCCACAAGTTAATGGTGCAGTTGAGACAACTAACAAGAATGTCAAAAATGTTCTCACAAAAATAGTTGAAATTTACAAGGACTAGTTAGAGAAGTTATATTTACCTTGTGGGGTTACTAGACTATGATAAGGACGTCAACTGGAATAATTCCATATTCTTTGGTGTATAGGATAAAGGTGGTATTACCAATTAAGCTAGAAGTGAAGTCTTTTGCGAGTATTGGTTGAGTCTAAGGTCCCTAAATACCAATGGGTAAGAAACATATTCGAACAAGCCTTATTAAATGAGAAAAGGTTAAAAGCCCTTTATCACATCCAATTGTACCAAGCTAGAATGGCCTACGAATTTAACAAGAAGATTAAGCTGAGTACGATAAAAGTTGGTGATATGGTATTGAAGGCAGTCCAATCACATACTTAGGATCTTAGAGGTGAATTCAAAACGAATTAAGAAAACCCCTGTATGGTCAAACAAATCTACTGAGGTGGTGTAGTGAAATTATTAGATATGGATAGGAATGAGTTTGATGAACCAATAAATCTAGATAAGGTCAAAAGATACTCCATAAAAGGTGGGAGAAAAGTAAAGTAAAGTAAAGTAATCCGCTAAGTCGAAACCCCAAAAAGGCAGCTTTAGGTAAAAATTAGAGCATAAAATCGTAAAGCAAAATAAAAAGAAAAAATAACTCACTAAGTTAAAAACCCAAAAGAGCAACTTAGGTAAAAGTTAGAGCAAAGAGAAAATAAGAAGAAAAAATGAAATGAGTATAAGGTAAAAATCAAAAGAGTGTGACTAACAATTAGGGGAACAATAACATAGTAGTTAAGCTGCAAAAGAAAAAATAGGGGTAAAGGACAAGGAATTGGCTAAGCAAAGACATTGTGCAAGATGATTAGATGTTCTAATATGTTACTATTAAAAGTGATAGTCATGCATTCCATTAATATGTAATGTGCAAAATGTAAATGGTCCATATTAAGAGCATAACATCAAAAGAAAACACATGCATATAATTAAAGTAAATTTGGTTAAACATGTCCTTGAACTAGAATCACATATATATAAAAGAGGTCTTTTTCCAAGAAAGATCATTACTTCTAGTAGGATAGGGAGGATATTTGCAACTATAAAGGCCACGTAGCCATGCCATGTAACTCTCATCATCCTTAGGGTAAGGATTTTTGCCAATGAAGAAATCATAAATATAATGTCTCGCCTAAGTAGCCTCGACCCTGTCCAAGAAACGTTAGGATAAAGGAACCTCAAAGGAGAGTAGGAAATCTACCTTGAACTGAGGAGCGCTAAATTGGTAATGCATCTAAAACATGTCATAGAACATGCTTAAGGCCAAAACAGGAAGGATGATGAAGTCTTCATAGTGATACTTGATAAATTCCACCACAGGTAGCTCTAATGAATGTCAATGATTATAATATAGGACATCCATATGCCCCACTTAGCTTGAGTAATAATAGGCCTCAACAGATGACTATTTGAATGATGTTGTAGGTAATAAAGTCTCGTATCCATAGTAAGGGTAGTTAATAACCCATTCTCTTTTGCAACCTTATATGAAAAAAGAAGAAAGAGAAAGAAAAAAAAGAAAAAGAAAGTACAAATAGTAAGCTCATTCGATTGAAAACCCAAAAGGGCAGTCTAAGCAAAAATGAGCAGCGCATTAGATTGAAAACCCACAATGGTGATCCATACAAAAGCTAAGGCAAAAAAATTATAAGAGAAATCCTTACTTAAAGTAGTAATGGCCTTCATGTAAAATAATCGCTAACATCAAGAGTTGTTTTGTCCAAACCCACAATGGTCTTGCCTAAGATCATCAACATGGGGGTCTTCACTAACTCAACCCCTCTAAAAGTGTTAAAATCTGCATATCAATGTTGTTGTCCTCTCTCTATAATAGAAACTTGTACATCAAGATTACTGCCACAATGTAGGCCTAAGCCACCTGAGTATGGTCCCTAAAAGGGTAAAGAGTGGGAAAACAAGTCATCAGAATCTTCTCCTCACCTAGCGTGTAGGTAATTCCTCATAACGTATGTCAAATAACTTTACCATCTTCTAAACATATAGGTAATCTAACTATGGTAGAGCAATCTGATCTATAGCTATAACACGACACTCAAGAATGGCCTCGAATTCTTTTAGCAAGGGCTAGATCTTAGTATCCCCAAATTGGAAAGTATGAATAGTGGAAGCCTAAAGATTGCATATCGCCTAAGAAATTTTCTCCCTAACAGGACGGATGAGTGATAGCAAAGAGCTATAAGACCTATCCAAGATAGATTAGGCAAAATCTAGGATGGGAAAGACCTTAAAAATGCTTTTGTCATGGTTTAGTGGTTGAAAATAGTGGGTTTGAAGAGCAAAATCGTGGATGGCTATTTATAAATGATAAGGAGTTTGATTAGTGCCTTATAATTGTGTACAATTTATACATGGCTATACAGGTAACTTGGTAATCTATACAGCCAACTAGAGGTCTGTACAAATGACTTCCTTATGGTACAAACCTACTTTTCTAAAAAAAATTTGGATAGTATTTCTTTTGCATTCAAGGCTGAGAAATTCATATGTACCTACTTCAAGATGTGTATGTATGTGCAAGGAAAAGTAAAATGGTTCAACATACATTTAAAAAGCATAAGTGATAACTATAATAAAAATTATGCACTAAAATCAAAAGCTTTTCAAAATTTGATAGAAATGGGGGCAAAGTCACCTTAGTGCAACCTAAGAAGTCCTATCATCTCAACAATCATTCAACATGGCTTTCAAATTGCCCAAATGCCAAGAATAATTGTCCAAAAATATCAAAAATTCCCAAAAATGTATTGTATTGGCATGGAAAAGAAGAAAAAAAATTCTACAGGCTAAGAAAGTCTCAGGGGCTCAATTATCCCTACTTTTAGAGGAGTCTCCTTAGTGTCTTCCACCCCATCTTTAGTGGCCACATGTCCACCTTCCTTAGCTACTTGGGTTAGTGTCTTTATCTCTACCTCAGCCTTTGCCAAGCATTAGTTCCTATCCCAGAGATGTTGAGTCAGACATTGGATCATCTCCTACAAGATACACAAGGGTTAAGATAGTTAGGGCACAAATCACACACAAAAGCACAAGTCACAAACATGCATACATGTGTTTTTTTCACTTATTACATGTTTTTTATAACTAACTTGCATAGATAGCATATGTTGCGTCACGACCCTATTCAAAGTAGTGACTAGGTTGACCATGGCCTCAATTAAATCCAGAGAATGTATAAGAAAAAGTAAAACACTGTTAGAACCTCGAGTGTGATGAAATGCAATAGAAATGAAAGTGAAGGGTACTCATATGGGTGGGCTTTGCCAACTCAAAGGTGCAAGTAGACTGGGTAAGCTACAATGACATTATCAACCCAATCAAAGATGTCATGCAAGACTCCATCAAGCTATCCAGCATGGAATCTAGCTCACCCACTACCATAAGCTCCAACCCCTTAGAAGTGGGTCCATAAGCGTGCTTATGACCCCAAGTAGTGGCAGTAGCATATGCAGGTGCAATAGGCTTCCTCACCACCTGTGAAGTGGTCCCTCGAGCTTCATACTGAAGGATTATCCCCACATCAGCCTTGTGCCGAGGAAATACCCTAATTGTCGCCTTTATTAAAGGAAAAGGATCCAACTAAGGCCCAAGTCATCCGAATCCTATAAGAAACCCAGTTCGAGATGAGCTGATCCCCTAGTGTGAAGCGTGTGAAGCACAGTGCTGCCTCAAGCTCCTTTTCCTTCAGATCCACTACCTAAAACATGCTCGTGGGTGTACGCTAAGGGACAAGTCATGCATATAGGCCATCGCACCAATGAAAGACCCACTCACCTATATACCACTCATGGATGAAGGGTCCCACCATCAATTACCCCCATAGGAGATAGCCTTCGCCTCTACCACTTCTAATGGTCATCCCTCTATGGGACTCCTCCAATCAAAGCACATTTGGAATAAGAGCATATAATCGCTATAAGTATAAAACTAACGAAAATAAATGAACAACTATATTTGAATAAGTTTTTTTTTCGCAGGATAATCATATCTAAGCAATGGTGAGGGTGTTCAGGTAAGCATGCCTATTTGCTATGGAAGTCTTTGTATAGGGCACCACACTCCACCTAATGAAGTGAGGGTAGCTACCCTCTATATCAGCTGTGGGGGTTTTTCTCGCTAGCAAGCCTAGCTTGAGAGACCATGCATGTCGACAAGCACAACTTCGATCTAAGATAATAAAAAAAGATAAAAATAAAGACATGAAGAAGTGTTAAAAGAAACTCACAATGAGCACCAACCTAGTGTTGTACATGTACATTTGTCCTTTGAGCATCGATCTAGATACTTAATCAAACTAATGTAGGAGTCATAAGTCCTCTAACAGCGGTATGAGGTAAAGCTCAGCTACATCAGAGGCATTCGAGAATATGACCACTGATAGAGCATACAACAAGAAGCAACACGCGTGCTGATCCATTATCTCCTTAGCGTAGTCATCTTTAATTAGAGGAGCACCAGCCTATATGTTGGAGTGCAAGACAGTCTGACTACCTTTGACCTATGGAATACACTTGAGGAGCCGAAGAATATAATATCTCTAGAGCATGGGCTCATGCACACCTAAGTTTATCAGGAGGGGGATACTTAAGAAGCAGAGCCTAGTTAGTCAGGTAAGCAAAGTCCTCAAGCATGGTCATTAGCTTTGTGATTAAAGGTAAATGGAAAATAAGGGTAGTGTCCATCTACTAATAAGCCAGTGTATGCATCATTGTCGAGTTGATACTCAGAGCCTCCCTTAGCAATATCCAGAGAAGGGGGAGAAGCCCAGTCCCCTTTAGACGAGCCACAACTCAGGGGTAGAGCCCTTGAAACCATGTCCCACAAGACCCATCACACGCCTCATTTTTTATATGAGACAATGCCCTCAAAATAGGGAAAGGAGAAGAACAATGAAAAAGCATCAAGGAACAAAAATAAAATAAAATAAAATAATAAATAGTCTTACATGCATGTTGAGGCCAAAAGCAACAAGGATTGAAGAATTAGATCAACAACACAAGGTTAGTATTTAATTGCTTTTGAATAAACTAGTTTCTTATGTTTTGTGATGTGCATATGACCATGAACATTGCAAAGAATCTAGGAAGCAAGAAGTAGCTAGCCTTGGTCACAAACAACTATTTGCAAAATTTCAAGGAGAAATTACAAAAAATAATTTTTCAAAGAAATTTAACTCTAATCCATCAATCACAAGCAAAATATCACAAGCCAGCACAGCTCAATCAGGAATCAACTGAGACAAATCCATAATAAAATAAATAAATTATTAATTAATCTATTTATTTATTCCAAGTATGCATCCTAAATCCCTCATAAAGTGATCCATAAACTAATCTCATTATTTTTGTGCAGATTATGAGGATAGAACATTAGTGCACACAGATCAAGATGGCAAACTAGACCAACTGATAGGAAAAAAAAGTGAGTGTCCTAAAAGTTATCTCTAAATATTCTAAAAGTTAACCTAATATTTGCAGGCAAAAAACTGAATTCTGGGATGATGGCTAGAATCTACAGTATTAAGGAAAATAAAAAAAATAATAGCAAAAGAGAAAGGAGTAAGAATGCCTACCACTCTTGAGGTGGCTCCCATAAGGTGATAATGCAGTTTGTAAACTGTTGATGTGTCGTTGTATGGGGGAAAGGCGATTGAAATCATCTTTGCAGTCACACCCGCCAATGGGCTCACCCTCTTGAAGCCCCATTGTGATCGTAGCTGCTCCAAAGCATTCTGCATGATAGCATCCTCGTCGAAAAACTCCTTCTGGATATCGAACATGGCATCATTACGATATTCAACCCTGATACAGTCCTCTAAAAGCAAAAGGAACTTAAAGAGCTAAGTCTGAAAAGCCTTAAGTGAGAGAAAGTATAGAGGGAGAAGAGAGAAACAAATGAATGAGTCACTATCAAAGAAGGTTTATATAATGGGCCTATTCTATACAACCCAGTTTGGTTTTTGCAAATAAAGCTCTATGTTATTTAAACAAGTTATGTCAAGTGGTTTCTACAAACCACCCTACGGCTGTACAAACCACTAATAGATGGTAGGCCTAAGTTTGCCCTTTCAAGCCTAATAATTCGACTGACCTAACCTTCCAATTTCTTAACTAACCTTTCAAGCCTAATCAGCCCCAAATGCCTTAAGGCCTAATCACCAAAAAGGGCCTTACTTAAACCCAAATAGCTAACCAAATTACCAAACTAAACACCTTTATGGTCCAAATCACTAAACAAATTATGAAAATACCATTGCTTCTATCAAAACCTCAGAAGGACAATATTGATCTTTTAAGTTGCCAATCGAATTACCAAAATACCCTATCACTGTAAACTTGACTTCCCTTAAAGCTACATGATAACATCCAAGAAAAGATTCACCATCATAATGCAAGCCCAAGTCCACTAGTCTAGGACATAAATAAGTCCCCCCCCCCCCCCCCAAGATAGCTAGAAGAGCTCCAAAGTACTAAGTCATCTTTGACATGATAGAAGGGCAGAAATGACCTGAGATCAACCCTAAAAGGCATTCTTGAACCAAAACCACTAGCTAGGCACTTGTAGAAGATTCAAAAACATTAGTAACTACAAGAAGACTATTAAAGCAAGTAAGAAACACATAACACCTAGTACATATTAAAAAGTTGTCATAACTTCCTCAATATCTGCTAGAGAGATGCTGAAAGATATAACAACATTTGGTACCTACTAGAAAAGCTATCAAAACTTCCTCAATACTAGCTAAAGAGCTACTATAAGATGTAACAACACCCGGCTAAGAAATGGTGAGAACTACTTAGTACCTACTTAAAGGCTATTAAAAAGAAATCCTTATACTTACTTAAGGGCTGCTAAAGAAGATGTTTAACCTTTAGCACTTGCTAGAGAGCTACCAAAACCTTTAGCACTTGCTCGAGGAGCTACTAAGGAAGTTGTATCCTTTCATATCCTTTATCTCGTATTCACATTTACAACTAATACTTTATTGTATCTTGTCCAACAGTTATTTCTCAAATGATTATTTTCCAAGCCTATAAAAGTAGGAGAAAAACTCTAAGCATCAGATTTTGGGGACTTCAAGATGCAAGCCTAATGATGAAAATCACTAAATACATTTCTTAAAATGCAAGGAAAAATTGCCAAAGGAAAAGAAATAAAGTCTTAGGACACCTTGAAAAAGCCTAAAACTAAGCCCACCGCCAAGCCTAAGTCTAAAGTCAAACTTAAAGCCCAAATTGCAAGCTAGGTTAATAGGTTGTACAACCATTAAGTAAGGTTTTATAGCCCAAAAATCAAGGCTATATGGCCCACTACTAGGTTGTACAACTCTACCTTAAACCCTAACTGATTAACCTTCTAGAACTGGTCCCTTCTTAAACCTTAAGGTTGTACAACCCTAAAAGATGGATGTATAGCCTAACCTTGGTTGTCTATCCCATGTGCAAACCCTAATTATAGGAGATCAATCTCCTTCTTTGTCATTTGATATGAACATCCTGCAACCGGAACCATTTTTAGCTCTGGTGTACCCATCCATCATCTATAAATACCTCCCAATTTGAAGAGGAGGGAGAGGCTTGGAAAACCTAATGTCACTTTGCTAAAATTTCTCCATATTCAACCCTTAGAATAGAAACACTAATACCCTATTTCAACCCATCCATTCCTAATGTAGAACAAGGCCTAATCTTTATACTTTTATGCATTCCCTAAGCATTTTAAAGGATATAAATCATCTAGTGAGATTTGAGGGCAATGAATAGACAAAGTTATCTAAAAAATCCCATATTCTCCCTTTTCTTCTCTTTCTTTTTTGTTTATTACCCTTTGTTTTGAAAACCTAAGAATTAGGGATTGAATATGGATTTTGCAGCCTACCTTTTGGTTCTATAGCCCTCATAATATGTTATATAACTCAACTTCTTAAGGCAGTATTACAAAAATTCTTCTTTCTTTATTCAGATTTCTCCTTTTCAAAGTAACTTTTTATGACTTTTTATAGTTCCATTAGCAAAGTAGGAAGATGCCTAATGGCCTAAAGCTCCTATTCATTTCAAAAATGGAATTTTGAATGAGTTTTAATTGATTTTGAAGGTTCATTTTATGCTCTTGTTATATGCTCTTTAACATTTTGATTGGTAGGTGTCTTAAGTTTCTATTTGGACCATATTTGTTAATGACTAAGTAAGCAACTAAAGGTTTCTAAAGCTTTGGGTGTCTCACTATGGTTAAAATTATTTTTAAGAATATTATTACTTTGCTTTAGCTTTTAATTTCCCCTCCTTTTGAGTTACATGTTAACCTTCTTGATGGTTACTAGTGTATATGGATGTTTAGTTCTTTTGGAGTAATAAGAGAGATGGTTCATCAACCCTAGGACATCTTTTGTCATGATTTGGCCTTAAGCCACTTAAGTCCCCTAAGTGTTTTGTATTGTATATTTGTTATTCTTTATGTTACATGATTAATGTGTTTATGTTTTGATGTTATATTAATCCTCATGTGATGTTGGGATGTGTTACTATAGACTTAGATGTATGCTTAGGTAGCATGACTATAGAGATACAGTAAGGGATTTGGTAATTTCATTTGCTTCTTTGATTTCTTTTACTTGTTTGTTTACTTCAATTAGTAATTTATGGATTTTTATGGTGTAGGTGCTTGTTTGAGTTAGACCATGTTTGATGCTCTTAATGGTTCCTTTGATGACATGATTGATGGTTGTAAATATGGATATTGATATACATGGCACTTCTTTTGCCATTATGCATGATTCTCATCCCCTTTGAGTTGTTAAGTTGGTTTATTTGATTTGATTGAGCTAAAGGCATGCTTAGAGTCGTTAAATTAGACTAACCAATAACTTGGTTAACATGTTAAAAGTGAACCAAAGATTTTTGAAGGCTAGATCCCAATATCCTTGGAATTTAGGGGTGCCTAACCTTTTCCCTAAGCCATACCCAATTTTTAAACTCAATCTATCATGGCGTGAAGACAAAATAGGCATTCTAATTGACTTAGTTTAGGCACAAATTTTGCCTTCTCTATACTCTTATCTCAACCAAAGTCAAGTGATGACTTTATAATTCCTAAGGATGGTACCAAAGTATTGTCCTGTCTTGGTCCCCTGATGAGCACAACTCATACTTAAGGCTTTGAACTTACATAAAGGCCTAAAGAATTTATCATTGATCTAAATGTGTGCCACTTCTTAGGGTGATTACTAATGTAAAGACCCCACAGCCTCTTAACTCCTTATTGGTTGATAAAAGGATGGAGTTGTAAGTAAGATTCCAATCGTTCGAGTGCAACCCAAAAAATCACTGGTACTTACACCATGCCCAAACATTATTCAAATAATCCAATGAGTATCCAAAAGTTCTTACAAACTGCTATAATAAAAAAAAATAGAAAAGGCATAAAGTAGTAAGGGTAGACAATAATAATAAACTATCCACCCTCCTCCTTTGTGGACTCCTCCTCCTCCTGTTCTAGCTCCTTTACAGTGGGTGACTCTAAGTTGGCCTATAAATCAACGAGCTTAGTACTGATCTCCTAGAGTGTTCACTCTTTCTAACGGATCTCCTCTTAAAATAAATAAAGGATTAGGGTGGTTAGGGCACACACACATACAAACACATATACATGCATACATCTATATTATGACATTTACCTGTAACTTATAAGTATGTTGAGTGTACATCCTTTTAAGCATTGTAATAAGGTGAACTAGGTGCTCGACCAGGATGTGAGGGACCTACACACAAACAACATCAAAATGACAAAAGTAATAAGAAATAAAATAATCATGAAATAAAAGAAGAGAACCTATATGAGTTGCAGTATGAAGGGCAAAGGAGCAAGAAGACTGCATAAACTCCTATGACATTATGAACTAGTAATAGAAGTATGACAAAAGCTAACCAAATTAGCTAGTAAAGGATCCAACTCACCCACCACTATAGGATCCAGCCCCAAGGTCTCTCAAGTGCAAGCCCTCTTGTTGTTCCTCTTCACAAGAACTAGCTTTAATGGCACCCTTTTTTACCTCACTCAAGTATCACATGCTTCTTGCTTGAGCACCATCCCTACATGAGCCTCATAGTAGTAATAAGAGCATAGATGGCACATCGACTACCCCTAAGAGAGATGCTTCCATTTAGTCGTGGTACTTAATGGCACTAAATACTAACTCCTCATCAGGTTATCCCTCATAAGTGTGGTCGAGCTCACCATCCTTTAGATCGATGGCTTAAAACATCTACTTCAATAAGTCCTCTAGCACTAGGTGCATATTGACCCCTCCCTTTATAGGAGCACTCGCTCCCTGAAGTACCACTCTCGTACAAAGTGTCCCAGGAGAGGCCAACACTCATAGGGGTTCCCCTCAACTTTAGCAAGCTCCTTACTCTATGTGTCTTAGGATCCTCTTCAGTTAAGATAAAGTTACAAGAAACAATAAGCAAAAAAACACTAAGTATTCTAACTACCACAAATATCACTAAGAACTAATAATATAACTTTATGTGTAGGAAAATATAATTGATCCAATCTCAGCCCGTTCAATCAAGCTCACTTATTGACTGGTTCAGGTGCCTCATGTTACTCCAGCACTAGAAACAAAGGTACTAGTACTTCATGTCTGAGAGATGGTTGCCACCCTCTATCAAGCTAAGCTCGATATACCAGGCCTACCAAAGGAGGTTGTTAAAAAAATAGGAAAAGTAAATAAAAGAACAGAGATAAATGGATAATAGAGTTAGTAATACATACATCTCACACTGGCCAAGTGCCATTAAGGTACAATAACCCATGATAGCATCAATCCAAGAACTTGTACATATGGGTTACCATGATAAAGCCTCAGTCAAGATAACCTGCTAGTTGAAGGTCTCCTAACACTAGTAGTAAACACATTTTTGCGGTATCCTAAGAATGAAGAAGAGAGTCTTCATCAAGATGTACAATAGAAAACTCTTTGTCACTTAGTTTTTTCACATAATTTAGGCTATCCTCTATGGTTATGAGGGTTCTAGCTAAGATACTCGATTGTGCAAAGTTATTCAATCCCTTCAAATTTGGGACGAAGCCTAACATACGGTGCATGTAGTTCTATTGTAGCATGGAGCATAGATGTTAGTGTCAGTGGAAAGAGACAGACTTTCGCTTCATATGCCCATCATGCATGTGAAATCCATAAGCATAAAGATGATCTCTTTGATATAAGGCAAATGAAAAGTGTGAGTTATGTCCATCCATTACTCAACCAAGGACTACATCGCAGAGCCATCACTCTTGGGTGCTTGGTCAAACAAAAGAGTGAGAAGGACACAATATGTAACATCCCTATCCACATTCATTGGCATTATCACATGAACATATTTATTGCATAAATGATATGAAATCCCACATGAACATATGTATTGGATAAATGATCATTTAGTCATGCGATTTGTAGAAGCATGACAATGACACTT